>KN538381.1:453076-498766 GCA_000797535.1 Trichuris suis
TATTATTATATTTTTGGATATAAGTGAGCTTTTGTAGGCTGTCAGGTTAAAACTTCAGGTGAACATTGTAGTGCAGTTCAATTTTCTTAATTCTTAACCTCACGGAGTGACATTCGCTATTTTTGCTAGTTGCACAGAGCTCCGGGAGAGGAGGAGGACAACTCGCTGCCTGTCCTTGCTCATGACAGCAAAGTCGCCTTTCTTGGAACTTGTAACGGCGGTCATTCGCAGTCCATACGCCACGACCCGTTCGACTTGCGTACCGCCAACTATTCATTTTACGAAGAAAATCCAGACTTCACCTGCTGCAGATTCAGTAATCGCAGCCAGGATTACAGTATGAATCCAATTTGCTTAAATGTGTATTGTATGCACAGTTGGTTTAAGAATCAGGTCGCCCATTTGCGGCTGCCAGCTTTGAAGAAGAGAACGAAAGTTTAAACGTGTCCGGCTCGCAGGAAAGACCGGCATCAGCTTTGTCCAATCGCAGCACTTCGGAGAGCGAAGAGGAGAAGGAAGTTGTACAGCCGACAGTTTCTCCCAGCGAAGGCGACAAAGTACAGGAATCTGATCAGCCGAACGTTACTACACCAATTGAAAGCGTTATATCGGCTATTTGTCGCTCAAGCTCGTCGGAGGGAAGCGAATCCGAAAATGACGACGATATTAACGGGAAACCGCTTGGCGACGTTGCCGGCGAGAAGCTGGACGATTCGGCATTTTTGGGAATCAACCTGGGCAACTTTGAGAATGAACAACCGGGAGAAAATGAGGAGGAAGTGAAGACGTACGTCGGTGTCCCCAATAATACGATTCAACATGGAATGCAACCTGAATTCCCTTCCTATGCGATCGTATGCGTTGGCTCGTCCAGCAAGTATACGCATTCGCGAGGTGACGTAATATTAATATTTAAATTTTTTGCAAATGTTTTGTCTTATTAGGGTTACGGGATCAGCCGAACTTTAGTCACGGAAGCCAATACCTATTGCCTTGGGATGTTGACGTTTCGGTGGACGGGGATAAATGGCAAGAATGGCAAATCAAAACTGGTACCTTCTACGCCCGCGGTGCTCCTTTAAAAAAGAGCTTTCATAAGAAACGTGGCGGTACGCACATTAACCGCAGTCGGCTATGGTCATCGTTGTTAATTTCATTTTTTCAATTTTTTAGTTGAGTGTATTGCCCGCGTGAAAGTCTTTGTGGGATACGAATACGAATGCATGCGTGGCCATCGCTTCATGCTTCGATCGCCTGTTTCCATGCTAAAGCATAGCGGAGTTGGAGGACCAAAAGTTTAAATTTTTTCACGCTACAGTAACTGATGCTCAAGTAACCTTTTACAGGAAAAGGCGGAAAATATTGTGCAAGAAGACATGCCCTTATGGTTTCCCTGTTCTTGCAGGTTGATACCGTTTATCCTTTTTGTAAAATTGAATTGACGACTGTTATTAATGTATTAATATTAGTACTTATTTCATGAGAAGTTTTTAAACATTTGAGTAGTGCCCAGTTGGTGCCGTTAGTACTTAATCATATGATTTTGCTTATTAACTAAAGTCTTTTAAAAAACTATCAATGCAAGCATGCTCCTTGCTCTCATCTAAAGAATCTTAGAAACCGGTATGTTTAGAAAGAGTATAATTGTGAGCCGTATGGTGTACAGTAGTAACTTTGTGATTTTCAGGGGAACGAAGCCGTTCTTATTGGGCCTGTTGACCCGCATACATGTTGTAACGCCAAAAGCTCCGGTCCATGTATGCGTGAATCCTCGTATACAACCAGACACGACGCAAGATTTAGTCTTCATGATTGGTTTGCATAAGCTTGGCCCTTCGAAGTACTGGATCGTCCGATTGCCTTTCATATACCATAATCCAGGCGGACCGACCTTTTGGAAGGGCGAAGGCGACGCTCCTGAAGGTCTTGTCTTCAAACATATGCTCCAGGTGGATCCGGATTTCCCTCCTCAAAGCAAGGACGAAAGCATATCTTCATGAGCAAAGATGGGCATTGGATTTTTAAAAATGAGCATCCTGGTCGTCTGCAAAGCAGTTACCACAGAAATAGCTCACGTTTGGGTCGCGCGTATTGTTTGGGCTGAAAATTTGTTTCATTGAAGGGTATTGACTCTTTTGGAAAATTGGTAGCAGACGTTCACCCAATGGTATCCCATTCGGCTACTGTAGTTTGGTTCAAGTTTCCTTTTCTCATAATAGCAGCTACACGTCGCCCTTGGCTTGTAATGGACAAGCGTTGACAATAGCTTATACAATAGAAAACAGAGCCAACACGGCTACGGCTTGGAGTAGACAAACTGCGGGACGTGTAGCTATTCTTGCTCCCTGCCGCAGCGCTTGGTCGATTGCTAAGCAAATGTTTTATTTACAACAACATCTTCCAGCCGCGTGGCGTCAGCTGGTTGCATATTTTAACCTGTTCATTGTCCAAGCAATACTGGTGAGCAGTGTCACCATTGGCAGTCGGTGCAGTGCTTTTGAAGAGCTGGCGATTTGGGCGCTTCCGACGGCACCGAACGTGGGCATCCGCGGAAGGCAGTTTGCCTCCGTTGGTCCGCATAATTCTTCGGAATATGGTTCGCGACTTATGTATTCATATTTGGAATATTCGTCTTCTTTGGATTGCATCCAACTCATACCGCGCAGCGCCAGCGAATAATGGGCGGCGAATTGGCTAACGTCAAAGAAACATCTTAAATGGTGAGGCTTGCTATTTTAACAACGGTGTGACATGGTCGTTCGCTTTACCTTGTACTATGGTCTGGCGGGCATTCAAGTCCAGTAAACATTTCTGGCTTGATCTGCCCTAATTCAGCATCTTGCTGTTCCAGTAATAGGATGTAGTAACGATGAGACTTTTGGCCTATGGGGAGCGGCTTGGAGTAGGGTAGAACTGTTGTAGAGTATAATGAAGCGATGTCATTACTCTGGCCCGCCAGATTCATGTTGCAGACGAGCCAAATTAGGTAAGGCCTTGTCCGGGAACCCAAGTTATCAGGAGGATCGACGTCAATCATCAACAAACTATATAAGGGCCTTTGGTCGTCGTCAGCTTAAAATTATTTTTTGACATGAAGCAATCAATTGGCGGCCATATGATGATGTGTAGTATACTTAAGTATTCTTCTTGCCTAGAGCGAAGAAAGAAGTTGGACACCCTAATGGTCGGTGGTTCGCGAGTGTATACTGGATCAATTGCGCAATCACCCAAAGGATCTAATTGAATATCGGCCGGTCTGAATGGAAAAAAAAATTAAACACTACTTTTCCGTCATATCGAATGCTCTGCTTACTCGTAGGCAAAATCTTTGCAGCAGAGGGAAAACTGAATGAGCGATGAATGGAACGTGACCGTAAGCCACGTGTCAATCGTCGCCAGCAGAGAAGTAGGCAGAAACTGCGGCTTCTGCTTATCCTCCGTTTGTAGCATTTCTGCAAAACCGTATTCCGATTGATATATTAATACTGTCATCAAATATGGGCGAAAATATTTTCAGTTATCACCTTTTTTAAGAGGTCTAATAGATTTTCTGTTAATGTAATCAAGTGTAGAATTATGTTAGTAAATAGTATCTTCCTTTTAAAGGAATCAATGCTGCAGCTGTGTTCAATGAGAACACTTCTTATTTTCTAATGACCTGCTAGTGAAACTCCGTTAATCTTTGTTTTCTATTTGTCCTCACCAACTGTCGGCGCGTAGGCCAGGAAGCTCTGCTTACACGATGAATGACAGTTAGGAAAAGCGGGAAAACGTTTGCGATACAGTAAACCTTGCAACTTAAATGATGTTCAAGTTTATCACTTACTTCTACTTGTGATGCTTGGGATGTTTTATTGACTTTTGAAGAGAAAATGGAAGCTTGATTTTACGATTACTACTGCTGGTTAAAGAATGATCGTAGGTATGGGTCATTGATTTAAGGTTCCGTAAACTGGCCGCAACGCGCACTCACTTTGAATTAGCAGCGACGGGCAGCTGTCCGACATTCCGCTGCGTCGCTGCGCTTCAATGCTGTAGGCGTCCGCTTCAATTTCGATCCAGTTCACGCCGATTAAGCCTAAATCCAATTTAGCTGAAATATGCAACTCCTGGGATGTCGTCTTAGCATGCAAATTGACCGCGGTCCATTAATGACAGGATTGCTACGTGATTTTAACTGCGTTACCTTCGTTATCCAACTTTGCCATGATTTGTTAATCAGGTCAGTATGGAACTGCGGATAAGGAAAGCCTGCTTAACCGAATCCTATTAAATGTGAGTAGGGTGGTCAGATGTAGTATAGATTTCCACCCTCCTTTGTAAGCTTATTCTAAGCAGCTGTAAATGTGCATTTCCAAGAAATTAAGGTTCTCTTGCTTACTTTAAACAAATGATAGTCCGCGGGTAGAAGAGCCAAGTAGGTATCCCTTACTTTGGTGGAAGTTGTTCGTTTCGATGAACTTGTTTATGTCAAACAACGCTTCTTCATCGTACGCGTTATCCAAGTTGACCGTTACCATACGCCCTTTTGGTTGAGCAAAAACAAGGACAGCAGTTACGCTCAAAGCGTCACGACCGTTCATCGGACCATCGTAGTCCCGCAGCACCTGACAAATGGAAGCTTAGGTTCTTCGAGTCATCTTACGCCTTTCAACTGTCAGCTTCTTACCGCCGTATCCTTTGGAAAGTTGAACGCCAAATATTGTATCTTCCCGTATCCAATGTCGACGAATAGAACTGTATGATAAGAATGCGATGCAAGACCAGACCATGTGACCACCGGAATGTGTCGAAGCTGCCACGGTTTTGCTGGCCGCATGCCAGGATAGGCGTGGACCGTCTCAACGTGTTCGTAGCTGAACGTGTGGTCGCAGGCGTCGTATTGTCCTGAATAACGTCTTGTTATTCCTTAAGTTAATCATGAAAAGTTATTATGACTTATAAAGTCTGACTCCTCGAATCCAACTGATATTGTACGTCCCGGTAAGTCCTTATTTCATTTAAATTGCACATACTCTCTCTTTTTCTCTTTATGTACTGTTAGGCATTCTCTTTCTATGATTGATTACAAGGATGCGAGCGCATCAGAAGGTCTTCATTCCGCGATTATTAATAATTCATGCTAATACCATTTAGCAACATCTTATTATATGCTCATATCTTTTCTTCTAATCGATGTGACTACTTTTACTATCTCTGCAAGTTCTGCAGTCAAAGCTGTAAAGTGGCCGCGAGACACTGAAAAGGACACGATAAAATGGCCGTTGTCCGATAGGTGGCAAACTGACCATCCTTAAATTTGCATGGACCAATAGTTTCAAAGATCCAGCGCGTGTTAATAGCAGAAACATAGGATAACATCGAGGTTATATATGCAACTTTTTTGTTGACCTTGCCCACGTGCAATACCTAAACAAGCGTGTGCTGCTGGGGCCACCCGCTCCTAGTTGATAAGAGCCCCATTAAGTGAATGAATTCTGGACGAATCTGGTGGCCCGACTAAGTGACGATCATTATCTAAACCATTAAGAAACGACAAAAGCGATTAACCGACTCCACGTCCAAAGCGATGCTGAACGATGGAGGTGATAAAGTTCCCTTCAATAAAAGATCGGGAAACCGGACTGCACTGGACTTTCTACTGGGCAGATCTCTAAGCACTTAGTATGCTTCTAAGACGCGGCTGGCGAAGTTTGAGAGTGTTGAAGTTGGGGAATAAAAGCTCCTCCATTAAATGGTCCCACTTACCTGCTTCTGAAAAGAATGTGACCTGTGGGAAGATCTTCAGTCCATCCAAGCAAGCGCGATCGAAAGTTGTCACTCGAAAAAGCCGGCTGCCAATGCTTTCGTACATCCTCAAAGTTTCCGGATTGTAGCAATTTGCCTGCAAGTGAATTGCTCTTAAACGACGCAAAGCCCAGTGTTGGGGACCTACGGCACTCGGCGGATAGTTGACGTATTCTGAGCAAGCGAGTTTTCTTCGATCTCCAAACCAGAAATTGGTGGATGTCAAACCCGCTTGCAGTTTAATGTGGTCCAGGCATTTTCGCAGGTGCCTCAAGCGTCCGTGGTCGTCGTAATGGCACGGGGATGAGTAGGAGGAGGACCAGAGTGGGGCAATGCTGGTGCACAAAAGCACAACGACAGCCAGCCGCCCTCCGATAGGCATTTGGCGACCTCTGGGCGATCAACCTGAAGGCATCATCAACGTGAGCCGCGAACACCGACACTTTTGCCAGTGGAAATGAATTCACAACAATGTTTCGACCGTTCCCATCGAGGGTTGACCGCGCGCGCGCGCGTACGTCCTTTTAAGGCTTAGGAAATTTTCCGGTCATTCGCTTGCAATGGCGTCTCGACCGGTTGAGTTAATGGTCTGCGCGTGCGAAAGCGGTCTGTAGCGGACTTCCGCAACGGTTAGTCACCCAAATTGTCACTGCTGTTATGAAGAACGCGGCTCAGACGTTTATTGTCGAAAGGTTGCGTCCCTGGAGCGAACAAATGATCAACTGATTGATGCCAAAAAAATTGCTGCCGTCATACGGCTCAATACGTGGTCGTTTGTCGTAGGGTCAACTTGCAAATGATTCAGGTTGAGCGTGCATGCTTGTCAGCCGCGCACACAATTTGCATCTTATTTCCAAGTGCCTACTACTAGCGATGCGCCAATCGATCGTTGGCTGACTTGGTGAAACGAAAGCAAGTAGGCCAAACTGGGAGCTTTGTTAATGCTTGCTGAGATATTCACGAACAGCTCGCCGAACCGGTCCCTTTTGCAAAGAGTAAATTTTGACCATGCTAGGCGAGCATTTTAAATGGAATTTCAAGTTTAAAAAACACTGCTGACCGCGTATAAACCAAAAAAGGGAAGCAATATAAAGTTAGCCCGGGCCATGCCGAATACGCGACTTAATTGAACTTTTAGGTCTCGCTCATTACAACCTGCAAGTGGACATTAGTTCAAATACTACTGGTTTGCTTGAAAAGACAATTTTAATAGATACAACATTGTAAGTTACAGTTGGAAGTTCCTGCCAAGTACGCACGAAGACTGCTGTCTGTTGTCCGTCTGTTTTTTGAAAAAAATTTACATATTAATATTCCGTTTGAATAGGTCTTATTAGCATACCTTTAAGGGATGTAAAGCAGCACTCCGCCATTGCAGCAACACGAGAAAAGCGCTCAAGCGAACACTATGAGCTGCTCTACTGCATAGTTTGTTTTTGTCAAGTTAAAGCGTTTATATGAACCAGTAGTGAGTGCTGAGCACTTCTGAGACGTGCTGATCATGTACAAGCCACGCCAACGGTAACAGAGCGCCCAAAGACGCTCATTAAACAGGACGTAAATATCTGGTTCCCATTGTTTACCTTATAAGCTAGCCGATGCGACATATGGTAGATATATCAAAGGCAAAATTACGGAGAGTCACGGGGGCATTGATAATGTATACTTCATGAATCTGTCATGCATCTTCGATTGGAAATAGGTTTTCTAAGCCACCTTGTAGATACGGGGCAAATACAGGGGTCAAAAGCGCTTGGCATATGGATTGCACCTCCTGGCTTTCTCGCTTCAGCATAGTTACATTCCTCCTAATTAAGAGGTAATGCACACTCAAGAAGCCTTAATGATGGTCATACATAAAGCGCATGCTATACGTAGTTTACTGATTGCTTTTCAGTTTATGCTTTGTACCCGTTTACGTCGGTATGAATACTTTACGTGGGTTCCGTATTTTTGGTTTGGAAGACAAGTCTGGGCAAGAGCAACTGAGCTGACCAAAGGTTGCTCAAGGAAACACGCAAAATGTCGTACATAAATCATAGCGTAGCAGTCCTAATTTATGTGATAGATTCGTCACTTCTTTTTATGGAGGCAGCCCATTCTTTGAACCGTTCAAAGAATGGGCTGCGTCAATAAATGCCAGCATGAGATTACTGACTCATTGGTAAACAGTAGACTGGTGCAACATACCTGAATGAGCGCTGAAGCCTTTTCACGCCTTTGGTGACCTTGTCTTATGGTGAGAAATCAGCTTATCGAATGTTAAGGCAATAATCCATTACTGGCCTTAACAGGCGAGTTTCCAGTATATATGGTATATGATGAAATGAACTGTCTCATTGTAGTCCCACTTGATCGAGCGTGCAACCAAGCGAGACGGCTATAAACGCGCATGTATCAGTAGTAGTTGGGCTTCAGCTTTGCGGAAGAGGCCAAATGTTTTCCACACCCTATCGATCCCGTTCAGCATCTGTGACCGGTCAGCAGGGGTTGGTCATAATCAATCTATACCGCTTGTTTGTGAGTACAAGTTAAGTGGCCCCACCGTTGCCGTATCACCTGCCAATGGCTCACGCAGCGGCTTCCGGCGGCAGACGGGAAGAATGAAAGTTAACGGACTGTTAAATCGGACCTGCTGGCTTGCGAGCTACTTCATGACCAAATATGGGGGTGCCGACCAGTGACGCTCACGATAAAGCCTCTCATTGGCGAGGTGATTCTGGGACAATTGCAATTGCTTAAATACAGTATCTGTCGCATTGGGGCTGCTCTCTTGGAATTTGTCAAAGAATCTTATCCGCAACTTAAGAAGATATAAGAGATTCGCAAATATAAGAGCAATATCGATTCAAGCTGGTCGCAAAGGACGCTTTTAAAGGCGAGTGACAAACTGGCAAACCTACAGAGATTAAAGTAAGTTTGAAAACTTTACCAATTCCCCAGCGAAGCGGAAAACGCTGCAAACTCGCGTGCAATGGGCTAAGATTCATCATATTAGCTAATCTGTTGCTCACCACTTGGGAGATCCTGTAATGATTGCTAGCGATCACAAGGGCAGACGCTTTCAGTGGTTGCCAATCACCTTCGCTGAATGATTGAACTTTTTGGCATCAACGCCAAGCGACGACGACCTCAGCAAGCAGGCACCATGTCCAAAGGAACGAATCAAAGCAGTGGCTGAGTGTGAAGTACCTTCACTGAGGGGGGTTAATACCTTGAATTGGATGCATAAGCGATGCTGCCCCAAGTCGACCTACTATCCAAGAGCTGTTGACAGTCGAAGGACATTTTTAAAAGGTGATGAAGGTCAGTGATCAGTTGGCGGTCTACTTTGTCCTTTAAGCTGTCTGGACACTTGGTTTAACCGATAGACTCCTTTGCTTGGACGTCCTCTATCGCAGCTGCTGTATATAGATGTCGCTAAGGTCTTTGTCGGTGTGAAAACTTTGTGACGATTGGTTGACTTAATTTAAGTGGACAAGTCACCCGTCTCCCTACGTGTCCCGTTAAAGTTTAACGCGTCGGCGAGCTGGCTAATGAACCGAAATCGTGGTACAATACTGAAACTTGGGAAAGCCTTAAGGGAAACCATAGAATACTCGTTTCTGAGCCGTGCCGTTGAACCGTAACGCAATTTCGTGTACCTTTTGGTACTGGCATGCAGCTTGTTTGCTTTTGCCATTGAAGGTCCGCGGGGCATTACTTGCCAACGTCCGTTTCGATTGGTGGCAGCTTTGTTGTCACAAAGGACGCTGATTCTCTCGTCCGAACATCTTGTTTACAAACTATTTAAGAAATCGAACTTTAGCGACGCCGCAGTGACAATTGTCGTTACGCCTAAGAAATCTGCTCGTTTTCACCATTGCCAGTGGAAGTTCAATGAAGCTCAACAATCTCTGAGCGCGCTTAGTTATTCCCATAAACTGTCCATCCAGCTATGCAACGAATTACTGACAGCGAAAGTTAAGGGAATGATTTGAGCTGCCATTTTCAGCCTATGCAATAGCTGCCATCCCTTTCGAGAAGTAATTCAGTCTACACTTCCGCTGGGAATCAGCAGCTGTTGGTCAAATGGACACTGGCCGCGCTGTCGTGTACCTGACCCAAATCAACGCAGAAGATCAAGGCAAATGACCACTCAGCATAATTAATCATGCGAAGATAAGATATTTTTCAATGGACACTTTATACGGCGCATGTGAAGCTTGTGCAAGCCATGAACACGTTACTGCTTAGTAAGAAAATCCATACCAGCGTTGAGGCAAGAGGAGACCTGAGAGCTATGGGAGTAAACTTTTAAATATAAGCCATCTAAACTGAAAATATAAAATTACATTCGCTGTTCTCTGTGCGGATATCAATATATACCAATCCATATGCATAATCTAAGCACCCAAGTGACTCCCGTAAAAATTATAAAATTTTAAGACGCTGTTACAAAGAAATATGTTTTCAAGGTTGCACATGTCGTTCATTTCATTAACACTGATATCCCGATTTGTCTTCTGCGGGAAAATGTCCAAAAGTTACCTTTTGCAAGTCATTTACGACCTCTTAAAAGGCATAAAAGCGTAGCCAGTAGAGAATCCTTTATTTTTGAACTGACCATAAAATTCTGGTATTTCAAAATTTTTTCTCCCTAGAGCACCTTAACACGCGCTTCTTCGATTCTTTGTGAAAATGGGAACAATGATGCGGTTTGGGGGAGTGGGTCAAAAGACTTAACCTGAATTCACTTCGAATTTTTGAAAGTTACAGTATGACATTTGAGTATTTTTTGAATTCTCATTAATTTTCACTTAAATTTCGGTTGCCATAAGTCAGAAAGGGCAGACTGTTTGGCAAACTCACTTTATCATAAAGAATGGTAATTTAAAGAGTACGTGTCGCAGAACTGTTCATTGCCTATCCAAATGCCCATAGAACATATTTTTACGCTCCTGTTGTCTCTCTTCAATTGATGGAAGTGTTCACTTGTCGGTATTGTGAAGATTGCTTCAACAACTTAATTTCATCGATCATTTGAACTTTTCAGCGCTGGTTTTTTGCCGCTTTACAACTAGCATAATTAGTAGCGAAAATAATCGTCTCCCCGTTTGAGCGGCAGTGGTCGTAAATGTTAAAGGCTTTGGAATTGTACGACTTAATAAGGTCTTGAAATAGGTCATTACGCTTTGACTTCGATCATGGCTATAATTTATGCCCTCTTTCCTCCAGTTGCGCACATGAACGTCTTTGCATCGGGTGTCCCAATGAAACCTTGTTCATAGCCATTAAAGTTCGAACACTGTCTTGTTTGCTTTGCGCCCATTCAAACTTTTCCACAAATCTTGAATCAATACGAACGTCTGGCTATTGTCAGGTCGCAACAAGCGCAGAAGCTTCCGTCTTAGCGACGGCGAGGTCGCGTGAACAATGAATATGGACAGCGACATAAGCCTATTAGAGGACTTCGGTACAGGCTGAATATGGCGGGGATCGTAATCCAGAATGACCAGGAAAACAAAATGTCACCAGCGTCAGGTGCGAATTATTTAAGCTGATGTTTACACATTGAGCTGACTCGTCTCTCCCACTTGAAGTGCGGGTCGTTTACCTTGGCACAACAAAGGCTGAAAGATTTTGAAAATCCATCCTTTGTTGCTTTTGCTCACCAGTCATTCCATTTTGTCAGAATTTCTCCTTTATCCAAAATGACAATAAAACATACTTGATCTATTATACCTCCTGTTGCGTTTGCATCTCAAACATAACATCACGAGACAATGTGCATATGTACGAGACGCATACTAAGTTGAGGCTATGCTCACTCGTATATTAATGAAGGCTGAAGCTGAAAAAAAGTTTAAAATTCCTAACTAATGCGTACTGCGCTCTCCTCTCCTAATTTAAATTTTCAAATGAGAGCAGCACTTGTCTGAACATTTGTGGTGAATATTGCCACTACTTAGGCAGACACTACTAATATTAATAAATAATGTTAATTTGAAGCAACAAATGCTGTCACCCACTGAAGGATGCAACGCTTGCGGGATTTGCAAGTTCCTGAATGGCACAACTATTTGGTAATAACCTACGTATTCAAGATATTGAAGTGAATTTCTGCTAATCAAGAAAGCGGCAGACACATGTTTAAACGTTATTAGAACTTGCAGCCTCTCTTTCACTGCGTTACCTCTCCACTGAGCGTTTCACGGAACCGTAGTGCGAAATGCCCTGCAAACAAGAATGCAAAACAGTTCTTCTCCCAATCCTGCTTAATACAAATACTCCTTTCTTAGTCATGTATGCTGAAAAGGCGGATAAATGGGCTAAATGAGCATAAAAGCTTCCGTTTCAAGTCTCTACTAATTTATGCAGGAATTAATGAAATGTACGTAATAAGGTAAGCTTGTTTCGCTGCGTATCTGTGCAAGTACGATAACACTCAGAAGTGTAGCAGAAAGGATTCTTCGATTCCTCCTAACACCAAGGAAGGGGCAGCTCTGTCATGGAAATGCGCTCTCTGAGCTGATATTGAAATTTCCATTTTTGAGTCAAGGCAGTCAAAGGCTTAAACGATTCAATAGCTTCAAGAACTGAAATTATAAATTTCGCCCTTTTAGGGCGATCACTAAGTCTGGAGCAACAGTTGGTATTTGCAATTTTAAGCTATATATAGAAGCCAACGGATGTAAGACTTGCAACAGAGCTCTTTTTATGCCAGGGAATATTTCCACCCCAATTATTATCGCGTGCAACTGACCAAAAGCCTATAGCTGAGCAAAAGATGAAAACACACTTACTTTAGGACGACTTTCTTATCAACTGGAAAGTCGGACTGAGCAGCACACATCCACTGGTCAAGTGATAGGTCCGCTATTTTTGTGGCCGCGCACAAAAGCAGTGAAGAAGAAGATCAGCGTAGCTGTTCAAACATAGATGGCGCACTTATAATCCGAAGTTCATATAATCGCGCTAAGCCCGCATTAACCGTCATGTCTCGACGTGCAAAGGTTATTTCTGCCCTGCTTTTCGCAGCGTGCTTATGCACACGTTTTGGCTACGCAGCCTAAGCTCGCATACTCAGCTCAACTTTTGCTTTCGTCTTCTCAGCTTATTAATTCCGTTTGAGAAAAGTTAAGCGAGCAGATTCCGCTCCGCGAGAATAAAAAGAGTGGGAATTAGGTAAGTATGCTTACGAAGTTTAAAAACTTACCTAAGCATACTGTAGAGAGCAACTTAGTTTATTCAGACTGACTCGTAGAATTCAAGAGAGAATGTATACTGTAGTATCGTAATCCTGATTTTCAGGTTGTTCTGAAGGATGTGCAGGTGGGCTGTGCCCTACACATACATATCTTTATCCCACATGGACGATCTGTGAAAATTAGCTTGTTCGTTCATGTTGAGATCTAAAGTAGACTTTGTAAACGAGTAATTTATACCTATGGACTTCAGCACCTGCTGCAGCACTAGTAATCAGCATACGTACTGCTTGTCTCAAGTAGTATAGAAACCTAATGTTTTCTAACATTCCTACATCAAACATTTCGTAAAGCTACGTAGCCAAATGCTCATTCTAAAAATAGAACATGCCCTATGCTTTAATTATCACAGTTGCTCAAACATCACTTACCTGCGCATCAATAATCAATTGCGACTTCACCAAGGCTTCGCCATGCTAAAGCATACCTGCAAGCATGACTGTGGGTTAAGCCCAACGGTGATACATGATGCGTTGAAACATGGCTCGCCTTGTCCAGTCATTCGTCCTCCATTCTGGGCGTATTGGAAGGACTATTTGACGGTCAGCTGAATATGCAAAATTATTTCCAAGACGCCGTCCGCTCATTCTCACATGGACTCAGTAATTGTAAAACGCCGTAACTTTTGAAGTCATATTACGTCAATGCTCAAAATGTCATTCAGGAAATGCTGACGACTGCGCACTTTGGTACAGAAAGGTATGGTGAACATTTCGGCAAAAATGTGCAGAATCACACCGACTTTCCTCAGCAGACCACCATGTCTTAAAAAGAGTCATGGCGGAGCGAAATCAGCTCCTCTAAAACATTAGTTCTTTCGGAGCCAAAAGTGCAGTGACTACTTCACCGATGCAACATGTCTTGCTGTTCGCAAGTTCTTGAAAGCCAACATTCTTTTCTTTCACTACTTCTTATTACGGTAATAAAATATTAACAATACCTGCTTCTCAAATTTACGGTAAGCAGGCCATTAAGGGCGAGTTTAGAAAGCGTATACCGACTTTGTTTTGGGCCTGCGTCCGTCGGGTAAACGTTAAAGACGAAGTAGAAACGGGCTGAATGTTCAAGAATGCTTTTCATCAGAAACAATCTGCAAAAATGAGTGCAGCTGGAAAGCATTACACTAAATAAAAATAGAGGAGGGACATGCGCGCACAACTGGCTGTTTTATTGCTTACGCAACGCGGGAAACTATTCTTCTTAACGGTTTCCTTGACTAAGGGTCTGAAGCAGAAAAGTTGGGTCATTCCTTGAGTGACGTAACTGTTGTCGATTGCAACAATACACGAACAAAGTAAACGATTTAAAAGCGTCATTTTTCCCTAATATTATATTAGTGCTTTGATGGCAGAAGGTGTAAATCACGCTCGTTTGCTGAGGCTGAACTTGTAAAGTTAGTGATAGAATTTGTGCACTCTTTCCAAACTGAGTTCATTAAGAATTCAGGATTGGCAAGAAGGAAACGAAAACGTGCTACACTGGAAAAAAGCTATTCATTCATCAAATGACGAGAGGCGCTAAATTCCAAGAGAGTTTTAACAGCGGGAATAATCTTCCGGTGCTTTCCTTTCAATGTGCAGAGAGGGAAGTGACATCAGTTTTTGTAGTAGACGAGTGTTACTAATGGATGAAACGCACTTAAGCAAACGAGCGTGAATAGGATAGGTACTACCACGTTTCTTTGTGACTTAAAATGTATGCTTTGTTATTAAGCCGTCTTGAACCAAATCACAGATGCTTTTAGTGTCTTGTTCATTAATTAATGAGATGCATGCTGTTAAATTACTTTCAACATTGAAACAGTAACTTGCAACAAAGTTTTACAGAAATGCAAGTCGACGTGATCAAGCGAGACAACGTAGGGATTTAACACTTTTCGATAAAAGTTGATATGCAGCGCTTTGGCAGTCGGGGCGATGGGATCGGTTCTAAAAGTGATTTATGCATACAACTCGCATAACAGCTTTCACTTTTACTTCGGCTCCAATCCATGGAAACGATGTTCGCATTTTTAAACTATTTATTCCTTTTGCGTGTTCAACTAACGGCCCCTGACCTTTCGTTGGGAGCATTCGAAAGAAGTTTGCTATGCCTTTGACCATTTTTGCACAAAGATTGTCGTCTACTGGATACTGGCCTGCAGGGCGTGAACTTTCGGTTTAAAACAGCTTCCCGTAAATTGCATCATTAGGACACTCATTCAGACGCTGCTCTTTTCCAATATCTGGTCGGCAGAGCAAATTCTTTAAGCTTCTATTAACTATGCAAATATCATGTTATTCTACACGCATCAGCATTCCACATACCGCGTCAGTGCGCAGGTGAACTTCCTTTGCAACTAGTCACGCTTGCCGTGAAGGGCGCTTCTCGTTTTTGCGATACTTATCAACATGGAATTTCTTTTTTACCTAAGGCACATTGCGAAGAGGATGGGAGTAAATGTCTTATCTTTGTTTAGAGAATTCAGCTGAGCTCTAAGACGAGACGTCCATTTTGAAAACCGGCAGTTCTACCGAAAAAATGTTGTTCACTTTTTGCAAAGCTGGACAACTTTGCCACCTACTTCTAGCCTGTCAGATCAATGACTTCTTGCGAGTTAATACGGCTCTCTAGTTGAAAATGGTAACAATAAAGAATTAATTCGCCATACGTTCTATTTGCCTAAACAGGGGGCAAATATGTTCCTTGTTTCATCACTTGCTCTTTGGGTGAACCCACAAAGACCTGCAGCCTCTGTATTCATGAAGCATACGAAGATTTGGCATCATGCCAAAGCTCTGAATTGCTGGAACGCTTAGGCATTAGGATGCATAGTTGCTGCACTTTAACATGTTACTTCTGCTCATCTGTCGTTTTAACTAGAAAGATTGAAGTTAAATTACTCAGCTAAGCTTCGTTTATGTTATTGCTAATGTTTTCAGACTTATGCATGCATAAATGCAAAATTAAGAAGCTTCAATTCAAATACTCGACTTTTCCGCAATTCATCATTATTCTCACAGGATTAGCTGCGTTGAGTCGTGAAGTAAGACAATTTGAACTTTTACAGCATTTACGAAAGGACATACAGAAAAGCTTATTTGAAAAATGTTGTAAACAGTAGTTACCTAAGCGCTGAGCACGCAACGCAAACAGTGTTGCTTCACTGGCAACGAATTTTGCGGACGGATAATCTTGTATTAATAACAACCTGAACAAATGTAGTTTTTCCGGAAGGCAAAGGCGATTATCACGTGACGCATTGTTGTGCTGCATAGCGATGTGGTCACGCTGAAGAAAACATTCCAAACCAGCTGATGCGCGTGGCGACGTCATATGAGTTTTGCGTCAAAAATACCGTAAGATGCTTCCAACCAATTCAATTGCCAAACTGGAATTCCTTTTTTTTTATAATGCATGTTGCTCATTTCAGAAAAAACAAAAAATATGGGCAGTGTAGTGTTCTTATGCTAACATTTTGGTTGTATCAGCTTAGAGGTCTCCACTTGCTTATCACTCAACGCCTTCTATGGCTATTTATGCTAAACAAAAACCATGACAAGAAACTTGTTGAGGTTGCATTTTCTTGGTTAGAAGAGACCGTCATACAACTGGAAAGGTATTGAGCAAGAATGCTGGATAACGTGAACATCATTGTTGGCTAACTTCCAACGGTAGTAGTTCATTCTTGTAAGAGCTGTCCGAATGACAACGGCTCCTTCAGATAGCCATTACGAAATGTGTTTAAGCCAACATATTAATATATTTCCTTAATGCTTCCCAGAGTGCTATCGCTATTGGGGCAAGGAAATAAGAAACTTTCAATTCCTTAACGGGTAGCTTATATATGTGAAAAAACACGCTTAGCTTTGTAGGATGAACATTTGAATTAGGCTAACCTTTAATAGCCATCATCGCTTCCTATTTCTTGCAAAAAAATAGAATTAAACCCACAAGCTTCAACGTGTTAGCAAAAAGAGTTGAATGACTGAAAAATCACAGACGGACGGAACGCATTCGCAAGATAGCTTAAGCTGCCCAAGAAGCATAGTTGATTTGAATAGTTCAATCAGTCGGACGAGTTTTGCTACACTAACTTAAAGCTTAGAATGTCCGGCAGTAAAAAGTGAAAAATTTCTTTAGATGGATTATTATTACCGAGTTGATGTTCGCTTGCCTTTTGAATGCTCTACCGACAATGGACATTGAATACGTCCAAGCTGTCAGGCTTACCTAAGTTCATTCGAACAGTAAGGAAGGCACGCCGAAGCCGTGGATGAGATTGCAGACGAAAATTTGAATTGCTTCTTCTGAGCAGACGCGCCTTTTAACATTTGCCATATGAGCAACAAATGACAGGAATAAAATATACTTTTCCAGAATGCCAAAAAACAGCAGTAGGGACAGCGCAAATGCCTCGAAGCGCTTCTTGCCAGCTTCGAACAAGGACAAAAGTATGTACAACTGGCCAATGGCGCAAATGTTACGTAATCGGCGATTGGCTTTAAATGTTCAAGCGGCATTTTGTTACTGCATAGAATTGACAACTTCTCGCCAAACGTTTGATAAACGTAGCAGCTAAACATGCCAACCGCAACAAAGCAGATTTTTAAGAATAAGGTAAAAACGTAACGCTTGTCCAATAAGCATGAAGAGCTGGCATACGTTCGTTCGTCCACGGCATTCCACTTTGCTCATCGTGACTTGACACGTAGGCTAACCATTGACCTGTTTGCCCATCGTATTGTGGCTTGAAGCTTTTTGGCATTGAACGTCAGGTCAGGCGCAATTTTAGACAATTTTCCATTTCAGCTGATTTGCCGTTGGCAGATGAACCAGTAGCGTACGCTCGTTCAAGTGTAGATATAAACGTTGCCATTAACATACAGCTATCTGTCATTCTCAAGTGGCTCTTCCTCGTTTAAGCACTTTGTCCGCGTCTTCGCTGTTTCAAAAAAGTCCAAACGCCTCCAGCGCATGCTTATCCTAACTCTATTGCTTAACATTAACGATTAGTCTCCAAGTGGACGCCTACAACAGATAAGGGAAATGACAGCTGTCCAATTTGTAGCATCAAGCCGAGCTACTAAGGTGCGTCGTTCCGCAAACCTTCCACTGACTTTTTTGTTTTTTCCATTCCAATGACGAAGCGTTGTTTTTAAACTCCAACGTTTCCATGTGGGAGACATATGCCACTAAAAGTGATGACGCCCACTAATAATTTCCCAGCGGTAGTTCGGCCTGAAGTGACCTTTAGGTTCGAAGGACTATTTCTACTCAGTTTCAACGAGTAGCGTTCGCCTACGCGGACAGCTTTAAGCATTAGGTAACACCTGAAGTTGAAATACAAATAGGCGCCTACTAAAGCTGGCTGCGGTCGGCCGTGGAAAGCTGACAGCATTTGATCATGAAAAAATCAAATAATTTAGCAGAGCAGTTCGCTTTCTAAAGAAAGGACATCCATTTCTGCCCGTATGACGCCGCAGCGTTGCATGCATACATCTTTAGCTAAAAAACCACCTCGCTACTTGCAGCCTGAGTTAAGATGCCGCCGACTGGTCAAAGTTCTTTCGACGTTCATATACACCTCGCGCTAAACTTTGGCAGGCGGTTTGCTGATGAATAACTCAAAAAGATTAGTAGATATTCATCAACGCCGCCAGTTGAGCTTTTTCTTTTCCAACTTACTTCTCCGCAACTGCTTAGAAAAGTATTCGCAGGTGATGCTGGCCTTAACTGGGCGTATTGTCATGCCAGAAATTCCGCATTACAGTACAAACTGCTATCGTCTGAAAGCGCCAGTAGCAAAACGTTCTATTGCGACTTTAAAAAAACATAAAATCAAAATATTTGATCTTCGCGCTTTTCTATAGCATCAAAGCTTAATAAGAAGACCGCAATGTTAAGAATCAAACCAACGATGGCTGCGCAAAATAATGCGCGATTGATGAACGCGATTTGGAAAGCATCTCCTTCAATGAAGTTCGGGTTAAAAGGCTTTCCGCCTTTCTAGCTGAGCAAACCCGCTGTTTCTTTATTATCGAGTCGTAGTAGAAATGCGATGGCTCTTTATCCATCTGAGGAAAAGAAAAAACAATTGATCGCTTCAGTGCTTGCAGCTGACATGAGCTTTCAAGCCTAAAATCGCATTGCGCATATAAGCAGCATAGCACGCAATAATCCCTTTAAGCCAAAGGGCCGCTTCACGCAAGCCTTAACGGTTTTCTTTTTTTTAAATTCTTATTATAACAACTCGTTGCTTTGCGGTAGGCGGCATTGGAACGGTTTGCGATTTAAATATTCCAAAAGATGGGCGACTCAGTGAAAAAGGATCTCTTGAGCAATTTTCGCCAACCGAAAAGGTCGAACGTTTTTGAGCCCATCGCGACCGGCTGTTTGCCCGCCCGGAATTCAATCTATTTGCCAACGCAAAGACGACCGCCGCCTGCCAGAGTAACGTTGCGCTTGTTTGCCTCTCCACGGCGGTGGAGCAACAAGGAAAAGGTCAACGGTGCCAAGTGGCACTTGTGGAATGACAAAAAAAACAGAAAGAAATTGCCTAAGCATCGATGCGTTGTTTCTACGACCTGCGCGCCATGGCATTGGCACTCAAGGTAGCCATTGGTCGATTTGCTCTTAGCACCTTGCAGCCTCCTTCAGCCAAGCACTTTGAAGAGAGCTGAAAGTATAGCTATGCATAAAGATGGCGCCTCGGTCGCTTCCACTATCCAATCGTCAACCTATGGGAAGTGGCGCTTGCCAATATGTCATAATGCCTTGGTGCTTTAAGGATGACTGTCGAATCAGCAGCGCCCATCCAGGAAGCGCTCTCACGATGGCAGGAGTGAGCTCGCAATTTAAACCCTTCCTTTGGACTAAATGCCAAAGCGGTCGCCTGTTGATTGCTTATAAAACCGTTTAGGTAGCTGGCAAGTGGCAATGTTACCTTAACTCTGGTGAGCAAGAAAGTTTAGCTGATTGCTCTAGGCAGCGAGTTTCACTTCCGAAAAGTAAGTACCCCTTTTCTACGATGTTTCTTAACATGAAATGACAATTCCCTTTGAAGGTATGCTTCAGCTGCTGTACTATAGCGCCGTCGTCTCCGTGGTGTGTACCAGCGAACTGATTTCCTCACGTACCAAAGCACTTCGTAGCCTTTTAATGGATGATCATATGTACAGCGCCGGGGAACTCCTTTTGCTCCAACAGGACAACGAAGACAGCCGGCTAAGGGCTGGTGGTTACGTCAACGCCGAGGAGAAGCACCGTGCTCACGCGGGAGGCAACAAAAGCAAAAGTTCACATGACAGCTTACATGCAAAAGCTGAAGCTGCCAACCAAAGGTACATGGCAGACGAAAGTGCCAATTCTCGTCTTATGGGCTTTGTCAACGATGACAATTCTGCACCTCACGAAAATCTGCGGCCCAACTGCAGCCTCTGCCTGCTTCGAGAAGAGGCCAAGCTAGCACGGATCGAACGGGTTAAGATCGACTTGCTCAACAAACTGGGCCTGAAGAAGCCGCCCAATGGGACCGTCAAAACGGTGCCTCCAATGTTGCCTCATCTGCGGGGTATGTTGAGCAAGTGGGGCTTCGATACGCATTCAATGCTAGCCAGCGACGGACCTTACACGGCCCGTGAGGATTTACGCCCTGAAGACGACTCCGCCAAGGTGGAACAAATCTACGTTATCGCTCAAAAGAGTATGTCCTTTTTTGTCAATTTTAAAAAATTACATCCCACAACTCGCGCATGACCTCCTCTAATCAGGTGGCTGCCGGCTGGCAACGACTTCTCTAAATAAGGAACCACAAAGTTAGAAGACTTCAAAAGTGAAGGCAAAGCAACACTTCGTCGCATTTTTGCGGACGATTGCCGCGAGGAAAATAAGTTACTCAATGAGTCCGGTTCATGTGGTAAGATGTTGAGCGTTCGTTGCCTGATGCCCTTTTCTGGTGACCGGCCGAACCGCAAAGTCATGCAACAAAGATCAACCGATTAGCCAGCGGCAACATCCGTAGGTGCAATTAGGCTTAGCAGATATGTCGTTGCCCGTTGAGGATTGGTCGACAACGAATGTTGTTCGTTTTTGCTGATTGCCCCAATGTGACACCCTAAAAAATAAGTGACACCATTGCACTGCGGTTTAGACAGGTTTGACGTGAGGCGTCTTGACGACAACAAGTCATCGTCGCATGGAACAGCTTGTCGTCCTCTACGTCAACGCAATAGATAACAGAGCACCTTTACTCGCTTTTTGAGCGATCAAGTCGACAAGCTCTTCAGGATGATCCTTATGTCGACTGACGCTTAGCCTGTGTTTCGCACTGATGCTTCGCTCGTTGCACCAGTTTTTGCAGCTTCGCAATTGGTTGCGGTTTGCGATAAGGACAAGAGAAGGTCAGCCAGATAGCCACTGTTCGACCTCTTCTATGCAATTAACCTCAATTGGTGACGTCAAAATAAGGTACCGCTGATTATGGATATTCGGGAAACGAGGGATGTTGCAACATACGGCATTGGGGATCAAACAGGAGTTGGCGGAGTGTCGTTTTTCGTAAACAAGTTACACACGAGCAACCATTTGCCTAAGCGATACTCGTTTAGCAGCTGACAAGTACTGTCGTCATAATCTTAACGAAGAAGTGATTTTTTAAAGAATTTAAAATGCGAAACTGCTATGCGGATAGATCAGTGACGTCATACATTTCAGCGCCAAGAACGTTGGTCAAGCAGGAGGAAACGAATGCGTTGTATTTTCAATTTTCTCCCACCACCCTGTCGAGCATAGTCGAAAATGCGCAACTGCACTTTTACGTCCGTCCCAATCCGGCCAGCAACGACCTGGGCACGATGAAACTGGTCATCTATCGAATCAACGGCAGAAACGGGCAGGTGAGAGTTGTCGTCCACGCCCACGTGAACCTTTTTTGAACATGTTTTTTGTTTTGCAGAGAACATTGATAGGCGTACGGGAATTTAAGAAGCATGGTCACTTTCATGGCCACTGGGACCGCATTGACATGACGCAAACGGTACGCACGTGGTTTTCAAAACCGGAGCTCAACTTCGGTCTAGTCATGCATACGGTGAACAGCAATGTCTCGTTGACCTATCCCGCCCCTGAGAGCCCAGCCGATGCTGACAAACAGGTGGGTTACCTTTCTTGTTTGTCCGGTCCCTAAGAAGGGCGCCGCTGGTCTTGTATACGACGAAAAGATGAATAGGACATAACATCCTTCTTCTTCTGTCAATCGGAAGTGGGCCCTCCATCAATCGATGGCTTCTCCTTTTTACGCGCCGAACTTTTGGCATGCTTGATGGCGCCTCTTGCCGAAGGTATAAATCACCAAAGCGTTGAAGCGATCAAGCCGGCAACCGAATAACGCACGCATGGCACCAGGCGGTTTATCGAAACAAGACATCTTAAGCGTAACGATAACTAGTTTTCACTGCTCGCAGCGGCAGAAGGAGAAAAGTACGAATCTCCAGAGCCCATTAGTACTAGTTCGGATAGGCGGGAACAGGTTGGAAACTCAATTTTCAATATCGACTGCATCCCGTGACGCTAAGTTGACGCCAACAAAAGTCACATGGTCACAACTCTTTTTGATCCTTTTCCGTATAGGCCGCTTCCGGCGACGACTAAGGCTGAATAGGCTCCGCAAGGTCGCGAGTCGATAAATTAAAATCAAAGTTGCATAATTTCAGAAATAAATCAACGGCAGTACTTAAAAACGTCAACTGAGCAAAGTGCTTCCGCAAGCTGTCATTTTGGGCAATGAAGTTAAATAATTTTAATTGTTGATTTAATATGGCCGTCAACGGGGGTTGCGGCTTGCTTGGCTGACCACTGCAAAGAGAATTTGTTTTTTTTAGACTACATACCTGAGCCTCGCGGTAAGAGATACAAAGGCGACCAGAATGAAACGTGAAGTACCAAGACTGGATTGCTCCGAGAAGGACAACGAACCCCGCTGCTGCCGTTACCCGCTGATCATAGACTTTGCCAGTTTTGGATGGGACTGGGTGATCGTCCCGAAAAAGTACATGGCTTACTATTGCGCCGGCGAGTGTCCTTTCAGACACTTGCAGCGCTATATGCATACGCATCTGGTGCAGCAGATCAACATGGAACCGCTAATGGGACCCTGCTGCTACCCAACCCAAATGGCACCCATTTTGATGGTCTATTTCAACGAGAACAAGGAAGTGCTGGTGTCAAAAATTCCCGGCATGGTGGTCACCAGGTGTGGATGCGCTTAGGCTAAGCGAAGGCGCCCCTTCGGGAGTTAAGCAGCATTCTTGCTCTCCACGGATCAGCAAGGTATCAAAGAAGAAGAAGGAGAAAGTTTTGTCGCTTCTTCTCTTCCTACCCGCCGCCGGGTTCAGATGCCCGCCGAAGACGATCCGTTAGGAACTGATTCTCTTTTCCCACCAACGGGACAACAGCACAAGTCTTGGCGCAACGCTTGTGACGTTCGGTCGATAGCGTGGCCATTCCTTCTTTCTTTTCTTTTTCCCATTCTCTCTTTACGATACGGCTTTGAAAAGTTGCCATCTGTTGCGAGCCTACTTTGCTGCCTTTTTTGGTCAACGCTGAGCGATTCCAGTTTGCCGCACGTCCAAACGCGGCTCCGTTCCGCTCCGTCAATATCAGCTCAACAAATTAAGGTCTCGAGAGAGCGGTACGCTAAAGGATAGGTAGGCGGTTGCCAAGCACCGATGCTTAATTGTGAACTGCAAAAAAAACTGTCATCCGTACGAACGACACGCCTAAGCCTAAGCGGGAAAACTCTGCCTTTGGAAATCGCCTGCCTACGTAGGGATCTTTTGTTTAAGAAGTAGTACGCATGTGCGTGCGCGCGTTTTAAGTGGTGCAGAAAGTGGGCCCAGATCCATTGCGCTCTCTCGATGGAAACGAATGACTGGGATGCGATGGCGGCGACTGATCGCTCGGTCTGGCCGCAAAGCGGAGCATTTATAGAATCGGAACCTTCTGGTGTGGAAGAGTCTTTAAAAATTATTCTAAAATTCACAGCACTGCGCGCCAGCTGCGCCAGTCAACTCCCTCTCCATGCGAAGCAGCGGAATTTTTGCCAACCAAGCGAACTCTTACCGACTCAACTTTCCGAAATGGAACCAAAAAAGGTTGTTGCTTGCCGATCAAGTTTCAAAGTGAGGTAGGCTGTTTTAAAAATTTTGCCCTCCCTCAGCAAGGCCACATATTGACAATTGCGGAACAGAAAGAGAGAGAAAGAGACTAGTAGGCATTGACAGGGTGGCGCTTAGCCGCAGGGTTATCCTAACTTGTCGGCAGCTGTACTTATCGAGTCATTTGGCGTTGGCACGCTTTGTTGACGAATTGCTTAGCGGCAGAGCAAACCCGCGCGCAACTTCGAAAAACTTATGATCAAAATCTGTACATGACAACGGCATTCGTTTTAGTCGAAAGAGCCGCTGTCAATGCGGACAGTTTTAACGCGAACCAAAAGTTCGCACGCATCGCACGCTTCGACGGCCTTTTGCTGCAACTTTGGTTTTGAAATAGGCTGGCTCATTCCCACGGTTTGGCCGGGCCGCCATTTTGCAGCTAAGATAAAATGAACTTATGCAAATTAGCAAAGCTCTTTTATAAAAATTTGCGCCAACATGGGAAAACCTTTGCTCGAACAAGTTCGCTCGCGAGCTGCGTAGGCATTTGTCTATAGGGAGTTGGCTTAAAGCAGAAGTTTGATACGCGACCGGCATATCGCTGATGCTGATAAAGAGTCAGCAAGGAATTACAAACGCGGGGCGTTGACGAACTTGCCGAGCATAGTTTGCTTGTGACAAGTTCAACTTTTGCGGTTACGAGGCTTATCTGCAAAAGGAAAAAAATTGTCACATGCCTTCCGCAGAAGAACTTTCGACCGAAATGCCATACAATTCCAATTCCTGCTTGCTTTAATCATTAACAAGAAGAACGATGCATTCGATAGGGCAAATCTCTTTTTTCAGATAAATGCTGTCAAAAGCCTCGTCAATTCCCGTTGCAATGCTGTTTGCTTAGCTATCAACTAAGTCAGCTTCTGTCAAAGACGCCATTTTGGCCAACAGGTCGTAATTCAATGTACATACATACACACATAGTTGATGTTTGAATTTTAAGCTGCTAGCAAGAAGCTCTTGCAAAAATGGAAGATAAATACTGCGCAACCTGAGTCGATGACTTTATTTGGAAAAGACTAAACTATGAGGAGATAATTAGTATTAATAGCTTTTAAATCTTGCAGCAAGAAACTAAGATATTAAAAAGTAACGGTATGATATAGGGCGCGTTCAGCCTTTGCGCCTGTTGGTCTAAAAATGCGAACATTGCTTTAAGAGAACGACTGAGGAAAATAACGTCAGTAACTACCTGAATTTAAAAAAACCGTTGTACGCACCACAGCCTATTCAACGACAAAGTGAACGCATGCGCACGCTTGGAGAAGTGTTGGAGCAGTATAAGGTTCACTGAATTAAGTTTTCCTTCGCGCGAATAGGCACCAGGTTGCCTCCGTAAGCCTAAGGTAAAGATGCTTCCAAAGAGGGCTGATTGTAAGCTCCCGGTATGTTTTTTTGGCAAAACAGATGTTTTAAAATTTCACACAATCAAAATACGCAAAGGTATAAAAACGCTTTGCTTGGTGGTATAAAAAAATGTGCTCAAACGCAGTTCCGCGCACCGCATGCTTTTATCTTTGTGGTCCCATTTTTCTTTGACAAATAAAAGAAAGACAATTGAAATTGCGTTGACAAGGGATGCCAAATAGCCGAACAATGTCAAATGCCGCGCTTCGCCATCTTTTAAGGAAGTACCGTTTGGCCGGCGGCTCCGTTTTGGCCTATTTAAAAATCTTTGGCAACCGTTTCGGCTTGACGGACAAAAACGACAAGAAAAGGTTTTTCCGACTTTCGTCAAACTAAGGATCCGGAATTGGCCTGAAAAAGTTGTTGTTGATCTCTTGTCGCTTCGTATCACTTGTTCCAACTGACAAAATGGTAACGCGTAAAACAGTGCCGCAAAAGCGTCACCGGTTAAGAGACGTAGTAACCCCCCAAAGGATAATGGTAATCGATCCCGAGGAAAAATTTCGAAACACAGCATTGTCCCTTTGGCAAGCAGAGTGACGTATATGCAGTTAGAATGACTTTGAGAAACAACTGCTTGTCGAAAAAAGTGCGAAAGGCTACAAGCAAAGCATCCGAGATGTACTGAAGGCAAAGTGTTTCCTACGCACCCTTTTTCGCTCCTTTCCAATTCCTTTCAACGAAAAATGGTTCCTACGTGTCAAAATAAACAACGAGCTTGGAATCAAGTCTTACACAAAGAAAATAGCGCTGATTTATGTAGTGCCCAACTTACGCGTACCACCCACAGAACAGCGCCAGCGGAAGCACTGCATTCAGTATACTTTGACAAAAACAGCTTCTTCGAATATGGAATAAACGCGCTAAGCCTACTGAGAAGCCTTCTCGTCGCTTCGAAGTGAGAACAGTAGAAAGCATGAATGCCTAACAAGGAATAATGATAGCATTAAAAGAAACAAAAAACTTGCAGCACAAAGTCCCTACTTTATTATATTTTATTAAGCGTGCACTTACTTGCACAAATATCCAACACACATAGTTGGTCAACATAGAAGGAAAATTACTGACTCGCTACTCAACTCGACGGCACACACAACAATTGCATAGGAGTAAAATTTTCAAATTATGCAAATTTCTAACTTTCAAACGACCACCTTCTTCGGTTTTTACGCTCAAAGGCGCAAACGTTCTGCAATTCGTCTTACTTTCGGAAACGTGAACAAAAAAGGCTGAAAAAATAAATTGTTAGCGTTTCTTCTTATGGGTGCGTATTCTCCTGAAAATTCTGACCTTCGTGTTGCCGTGAAGAAAGAAAAGTGCACATCATACTTATTGATGATATTTTCGGAAAACTGATTAACCTTAAACGCTGTTGGATAATTACGCTTTCCGATTTATTCTCACCGAACTAAACAAGGGAAAATGAGTGTTGCAGCCATACCTTAAGGGCGCGTGCCGCTGATGGCACCGCTAAGTGAACAGCACTGATAAATTTGATTGGTTTGGCTAAAGAGGCAGCTGTAGCCTCTTGGACAGGCTGTCAGACCAGGTTGGCACTTCAGAGGTTTGTTCGTACTGGGATAATAGTAAGGTCGGCCTTGCGGACATCCGTCAACTAAAAACAACACCAATCATAACGTTAAAGAGCATAGTACAAAATTCCAAAAGCGGGCATAAAACTGAACTCCTTTTTCTCTAACAGGACGCGCGCTTAGAGCAATTACAACTTCCTTCATATGCATGCCTACGTGGAACCTTAGTGTGTGATGACAATTTGCATTTGGTCTCTTACCGCTTGGAAGCTCAAACCTATTGCAGCATGCGAAGTCTTTCGCTATGTTATCGCAAACGCATACGCAGTTCTGAACGCAGCGGCTCGCTAGACCTTCGCGCTCACAATCATACGCAATTCCATTATTCAACCCTAAACATGGATGCATGCTTTGCAACGGCAGTTTGGAAGGATATAATCTGTTTTCTAAACAACCAAATATACGTGTAGGCTCACCTCCGCCATACGAATCGGAGGAGCAGCAGAAGTAGCTTCGACTTGACACGGAATATATGCATCTATAGCCGGTGGGACATCTATTCCCTGTGCACCGTAGTGGAGTATTTGTGCGAGGCGACAAATATGGTCGCGAGCCAGTCGGGCAGACTTGCGAGGCTGCCGAGAAAGGAAAATTGGTATCGACCTATGGGCAAAGCCTTAGTCACCTTTACGCTGAGATTCGCAGCAAATGAAACCATCTCCGCCGTTGAGGCAGTCGTAACTCGAGGGACAGCTTCTAGGATCGACTGGTTGACATCGCTGAGGCGTATTCGCTCCAGGACGAACATAAGGTCTTTGGCTTGGATATGGACAGCGAGCCATCGCGCCTGAGCATGTACGTTTTAAGAGAAAACAAGAAAATGTGAAATCTATTCAGGCATTTTAAATGTCTGATAAATAGAACTTTTTTTTTTATTAAACAGAATCACCTGGTCCAGGTCCCGGCCTTGAAGCGCCGCAGCACAGAAATCCTGCACCGGTGTTGTGGCAGTAGTAGTTTCTCGGACATTGATTTGGCATGTTGGGTTGACAAGACAGAGGGGATGATGAGCCTGGTGGATAGTACGGTTGATGTCCAGGGAATGGACATCTTTGGCCAACTGGAGCTGCGCCTAAAAGTTTTCAAAAACAAAGGCGTGAACAGGGAAAACAACATGGCATTTGTCTCAAACTCACCAGATCCGCAACAATAGCTTATCATGGAAGCTGACGGTATGCAAGAATATCCGGCTGGACAAACTATGCCAGGAGAGCACTGCATTGCACGACCAGTCGACGGATCAATGTAAGCTAACAGATTCGGTGGACAAACTGAAATTAAAATTTAAATCAATGATCAATCCCATGCATAGAATGCAAGTATAAAACAAGTCAACTCTGTACGACCTAAATGCTTCTGCTTTCAAGTGCCTGTGAAACCATGAAGCCTACAGGCGTCAGGTGCGCCAACTACAGGGGTTCAACAAAAAAGGAAGTGTTAACCAGGTTAACCGATAATGGATAAAGGTGAAAAAAAACTGACCATCAGATGGACCACCACTGGACAAGCCACAGCATTGGTATCGTCCCCGTTCGCTGTTATACTGACAAGTATAGCCGGGTGGACAAGTTGACGTGCCTGGTTCACATTCCCGCGGAACGCCTTGAACCAGTAAGGCGGTAGTTCCTGGCGGGCAACCGCCTGACACTACAACAATGAATGATTAATCGATTTTTTATACAAGTTAAACGAAGCGGCATTTTAAAAATTGGCAAATCGTTTTGGCTGCAATCACCTAACCGAGCGGCATCTCGCTAGGCTGCTTATTCAAACCTTTATGCAAATTAGAAGCAAGTTCAAATGAGAAAATAAGATAGACCAGCGTTTGTGATGTTTGTTTCCATATTTAGACTTTGCAATGGATACCATCACTTAGAGAGCAGTTGCATTGAACTGGTCAGCTTTAAATTAAATTACAAAAACTTATATAGCTGTACACTTCTTCAAAATAAGGCCATATAGCCATTACAAAATGCCCTGTATGCAAGTATAAGAATTTCCTACCTGGCTGCACGGGCCCAAGCCCGCAGCACTGGTAACGTCCATGAACAGTGCTGTACTGGCACGTGTACCCACTAGGACAAGTTTGAGATCCCGGCTGGCACGACTGCGGAGCCCCTTGAATCATGTAGGCAAATGTTCCAGGCGGGCACCCATCTGGAAAAGTCGCATTAAATAGGAAACGGACCGATCAAGTTCGACCTCCCGGAGCAGCTCCTGAACAACAGAAATAATAGCCCGGACGGGTCGGCGACGCCAAGCAATTGTACCCAACGGGACAAGCATTTGCTATACCGACGGTGCATCCTCGAGGAATTGTGCCGTCCATGTATGGCTGCCCGGAGGGGCAAACACCTGTAAATTGGAATAAATTTTTCTCAAATAGAAAAAATAACGCAAACTTGAGCGAACGCATAAAGCAGGATGAGTAGAGACAAAGTGAACTCACCATGTCCAGCTATCCCTCCGCAGCAGTAGCCTGTTGTCGATCCGGGACGCGCAGTCTTACATGAATAACCAGCTGGACACTGTTGGAACCCATGGGACATCAGTGAACATCCTTTGGGTGCCTTCGTTAAGGGATCAGTATAAAAATCTTCATTATTTGGGCACAGAGCTAAAACAGTATGGCTAAAGCTTGAAGTTAAAGTTAAAGTGACAAACATGCGTACCATTATAATAACGTATACCTAACAAACGTTCCTACGATTACCTGAATCTGGTACTAACACTGTCCTTATGCACTAATCAATTTTTCAAACAATTCTGCGCTTCCTAGTCTAACGTCTTCGAAATCAGCGTATAACAAAAAAAGAAAAGGTCAAACGGTGCTTACGGTACACTGTACAGCAGTATCCCTCGCGTTGATTGGAGGCTGATTGGCAAGAGTACTCTGGTGGACAACTGTTGAATGGTCCAAGGACGCAGTTCTGAGGTTGGCCAGTCATGACGTCGTAGAAGGGTGCCTTACCGGGCGGGCACATAGCTGCAAAGATTTGCATAAACATTCCCAATCCCAATGAAACAAATGAACGTGCTAACCGGTTCGGGAAACTCGGCAGCAAAAGTATCTGTTACGAACGGGATTTGGGCGGCACAGGAAGTTGCCCGGACAACTAACGACAGCTCCGGGTTGGCACTCGCGTATTTGCTGAGTAAGAGGGTCAATGTAGGCCTGCTCGTTGTTGGGACATACGCCTGTGTATTGCATCTTGAAAATACCTTACACGAACCCATTTAGGTTCTACCCATATCCGACGACCCACAACAAATGCTCGTTCCGGTCAGACTGTCCGATCTGCATGAATATCCAATTGGACATGGATTCGGCAACGAAGGATTGCATTTCATCGCTCCCTGAGTGGTGGGATCCACAATTATACCCTCGCCAGGCTCGCAAGCTATAGAACAAATAAAAAGTTCAACAATATAACAACAAGAGCGCAATTAATATAATATAGCTACCGGATGAACTGCAGAAGTTCATGCAAGCAGACAATGACAAAAAGTTGTTATCGTTCCCAGAGCAGCCGTAGTAGGTGAAACGAGTGCACTGCTTCAGCAGGGGATTGAAGTAGAATCTTTCCATTGGTGACCCACATTGGGTTCCCCTATTGGGCGGCTGGGAGCAGATTGAGGCTAAATAAACAATATACCACCGGAACAACGGAAGGATAAGTACGCACCACGAGTTGGGCAACAATAACGGACGGGTGCGTTTGAAATGGCCACCGTAACGCACTCGTATCCTACGGGACATATACCGCTGACATCGCATACTCGTAATCTAGCGTCCGGATGAGGTTTCCCGCCGTATGGGCACCCACCAACGTCGCAGTAGCGTTCGCAGCGTTCGTTCGTGTCGAAATTGTTGCTATTTCCATCGCATCCCAAATAAGTAAACGTTTTGCATATCTTGTCGGTTGGGTCGAAATACCATCGCGATGTGGGCGCACCGCAGGCTGTCCCCGGAGCTCTGTTAAGGCTGCACGTGTACGCTAAGGTTTAACGAAAATTACCGCGCCGCGCGCGAGAATCTATCTCTAGGCTACCCTTCTTTGGGCAACAGCCGTAAATGGCCCCGTCGAATAGGCATTCAAAGTTGGGTCGACATTGATTGTAGCCTCCGGATACTGAACAGGTATAATATTTTCCTCCCGAATCTTTGTCCGCTTCTCCCTGTGGGCAGCTTGGCTTTCCTAAAAGCAGAACAGAAGAAGTTGAAAAGCAACGGATTCACGGAATTAAGTCATAATATTTAAATTCCTTCTTCGTCACTACCTAAGGCTAGGCTAGCGAAAGCGCGCATTAGTGCTTACGAAGGATCAACCTTTGCTACTAGCTTAGTAAACTTTACAATGCATATCGACGGAATATAACTGCAAAGGTGCTTTCAACAACGTCGGCCATTGGCACTTACGAACAAAGTCTCGGCAGAAGGTGATGCACTTTATGTAATTGTCAAAGTTGTTGTCATTTCCATTGCATCCAGTGTAAATAAAACTCTCGCAATCTCTGGTGGCGGCATTGTACCAAAATCGGGTAACAGCTGATGTGCAGGTACCAACAAGTTTGTTCTGCGAGCATACCGTCTCTGAAAAATGAAAAGCACGACCGTTGACGTCTCTACAATTTGAAAAAAACGTTTTATAAAGTTACAAAAAGATCAGCTCTGCCAAACGATTGTTGAACAGCTGGAAAGGCGTCTTTCCGGCCAGATCTTACTGTAGCTACCCTTATTCAGTAGTACATAATATTGTTGGCAAAGTATTTATTGTACTAACGTTTGCTGGGGCAGCAGACGTTTCTTCGGCAATCATATGAGCTTGGACAGCCTCGACCACCGCTGCACTGCTGCACGTTCCCATTGAGATCCTTCAGCGCCTCTCCCTGGTCACACACGTCTACAGATGATAAGTATTTTAGCATTTCAAAGGAAGATTACGTCATCAGATAGTGTCAGCTTACTTTGAACGCAAAACGCGACGCAGTCTTCTCTGGTTAGGAAATTGTTAAAGTTCCCACCGAAACCTTTGTATTGAAAAGATCTGCACTCCTTGGACGGAGAATCGAAATACCAGCGTGCTTCCACCAAGTCTCCACTTCCAGAATCTGGGCTAAGCGTATGTCCCGTCCTGCCTCCCATAGGGGAACATATAAACGTAGCTGAACAAAAATGAGTGTACTGCGTGACCGCCACCAGCACGAAATCATCTCACGTATGCTTGGGCAGCAAAGCCGTTTCGTACCCACTGGTACGCACTGGTACCTTCCTGATAAGCTTTCGCACTGCGCGGTGCTCTGACACTCCCTTGGCCTGTTGCCAACATACTGTGGCGAACCTCGTTTGCACGCTTAAGAGAGATGCGCGTATTAATAGAATGGCGCGAAAATTAAAATAGGCAACCTACTGCTGGAACAATAGGATTGGCACTGCTCCAAGTTCAAAAAACTGTTCGCTGTGGCAACGCGAGACGTTGGATCGAATAGGAATTGTTCGCAATTCCCAGTCACGCTGTTGTACCAATAGCGACTCTGCGAATTCAAAGAGCTGTGCGCTTGCGTCTTGCTCTGTATGCATGTCATGGCTGAAATTTCACAAAACGGTTCATGAGCGTCAAAGGATATCTGCAACCAAAAAACTCAGTTACAAAGTTTTTCTTGCACAACGTAACATATGCTCTACAAATTCAATTACCAATTGTTGCTGGGTGAACCAACGAAAACCTTACTTGCTTTTCAAATTTTATGCACCGCTGTACTAATAATATGAGGATATGCAAAAGAGCTTTCTCCTTGAAAAGTTGCGCCATGCTTCTGTGCAGCGTTTACCCGAAGCAAACTTTCGTACCCCCCACCAATCATTTGTTGAATATTTAAATAACTGATAAGAATTCGAACGGACGTAATCAAACATGGGTATTTAGATGGATGCAGAATTACGAGCGTCCTCGATTTGCTCGTAATTAATTTAAAAAACTATCTTATTAATATCTTGAAAATTCACTTCGCTATTAATGTAATATTCTGCTGTTTTCTACAATCCTAAATTTCGCGCGTTTTGCGCTTTGCTCACTCATCTGGAAATCTTTCCGTTTTCAAAATCCAGCAAAACGTACGCACATACATAGCGACATCTACAATATGCAAATTTCTCTCGTTTGAATTAATTGTAATTGTGAGTTAACTCATCCAACTATAGTACATCCTATTGTGCGATCCTAAATATTAATAAAGAAGGAAGAAATATAAATTTATGTAATATTAGGCTTGAACAAAAGTCTGTAATTACCACAACTGCCTGGTGCTCAAGGAGATGAACCAATCGCCCTTATTAGGCAAGTAGAAACTTATGCTGACTTAATAGTGCTTACGGTATCATACCTCGATTAGGACAACACATGTAGCCAGTCGGGTCTGCTTTGGGTATACAGTCGTAAAGGTCCGGCATGCCTTCGCAATGCTGTTCAATGGGACCTTCACATTTTCCGTTGGGCAACACGCTGGGATTGTTTTGAACTTCCTCGGGAAGAGGACAAAATCCTGAAGTTGGTTCAAAGTGTCATAAAGCTGTTCAACATCGCGTCTCCCCAAACTCACCCAGTCTGTGACAAACCACTCCGTCTTTGGTGACAGCGGGTAGTTGACCCCTGGGACACATACACTTGCCTTCTTCGCAATAGGAGCCTGGCCATACGGCTTCGCACTGCCTGCTATGACCGCAATTCGATTGTCCCGGATTGATTACTAAAGTCTAACTGTTGACAAACGTTTCAATGGAACGCCGCGCGGCGCCTGTTTGACTTACCTGGAAAACAGTGTTCGCCAATGTCGATGTAGCCGGGCGAACAAAGGCATATTCCCGCCGGGCAAAACATATTGTGCATGCAGTCGGTATTTTGACTGCATGGTTCACCAAACTTGCTGGATTCTACAACAGCGAAGTTTCAGCGCGCGCAGTTTCAGTTCGTATGCAAATTATAATAGAACAGAACTAAAGCGGCTGGCAAAAAGAATAGTCAAAGGCGCTAACTTGGTCCACCGGGAGACCTGCGAACGGAGCTGAATTTCGGAGTGCACTCCTGATTGCTTTCGTCGAATAGCAACGGCCTTCCTTGCAACGTAGGACACGAAGCAACAATAAAGCTTCTGTGGAAACAAATACAAAAATGCTTGACTGAAACGTCGTAAAGGAAATTGTACTTTGTAGCCGGATTGCAGTAAAGGAATTTAGTTGGATAATCGTTGATCGCGTAGTTCGGAGAGCCTGGCGAAACGCATGGTTTGCCTTCGAATGGCCTTCCTTCGGCAGAATCGGATAATTCAGTATGACCTTAAATAATTAAAATATGCAAAAAGTACAAAACGGAGGAAATATAAATTTCTCTTGCCTAAGGTGGTTGCCAATGACGCGACCGCCGAGATGAAAAATAAGGGCAGACGCATGGAGGGAAAAAGAGTTTAGCAACCAGAGGAGACCTGATCGCGCGAGGATATCTTTTGAAGAGTCAACTGGGACGCCGTTTCAATTTGCGCCTCCAAGATTTACCTAACAACAAAAAGCCAATATGACAGGTAGGGAACAAACTCCTTCAAAAGTGAACGAATACCATTTCCTTGGACGATGACACGCGAACGTGACAGGTAAGGGAACGAATAAACAGACTTTTGCGCTGACCAGCTTGGCGGTGGTAAATATGCGACCTCTGAGGCACGGTTGTCGGGCACAAACAGCAAGAATGAAGCTCTCTTTCTTCTTCGCAACTCCATTCTACATGACAGTGCTGTTTACCCTCTCGAAGAGGGATGCAAATACAAGCAGGAATTGCAATTCCAGTTTTGAGCAGAGCTTGAAATTCTCGGAAGCGGACCGCCATTTGGTCGCATATTAAAAGGCGGCAACAGAGAGTTGATCCATGCTTAGGACGGGCCGACCGATCGCGGCTTCCTCAATCATGCTCGCTCCCGCCGCCTCGGAGTGAACAAGTTTCTCGTCCTCCTCTTCTTCGATGACGTCTAATCTCGAAATTTACTCACTTCGTTCGGCTTCAAAGCACTTAGTACCCACCTCATCTGTCGGTGCAGTCACTTCGGCCAACTGAGTTTAATTGTTTCTCAGGTCTTTCCCATTTCCATGTCATCCTATACCCTCCTCTACCGATCATAGAAAGGCAACATTCATTGATCGAGCTGCGGATCCGCCATCCTAAAATTTAACTCATTTCTATTTCTAACATACCATTATGCAAATAATGCGTGAGAAAACAACTAAAGTGTCCGGTGTTGCGAAGTCACCGAGTCAAGCACTCTCGCTCGAGCTTTCTCATGCTACAGCGCAATGGCAGCAAGACAACCCGGCGCGGGTTGTTACAGTTATTATTATGTAGCGACTAACACTAACGCGGAAGTCACTTGAAAGTTTCAGGCCAACAACAAGTGAGATAAGTCACTTTCATGATGGCAACAATGTTAGATACTACGCATATTTAACAGTAGCTTTTAGGACAGGTCTATTTCCATCTTCAGCGTTCAATAGCTATGGAGCTCCGTACGGTTATATGCGCTACATTTTCAAAGTATTGTTAATCGTAAGCTCAGTGCATTGGGCAAAAGAGAAAGTTTAAAATGGAGAGATGACATTCGTCATATTGACTTAATTACTCTCATCGACTCTTCCACGTTGAGCACAACTTATTCTGAAAAGTCTATATACAACGAACGTACGCGCCATGAGTCGTTCTTGTAGGCAACTATGCTCTCTCAGTCCTTGCAAAAGTTGCGCGGAGGTTCGATGTGTATATTTCTTACACACCGTCAGCTATAGCGAAATAAGAAGTTGAAAGTACTGATGTGTACATGCGCATACGTGGTAAGGATAGTTGTCGCGATGCCCTTCGGCTATCTTAATTTACTGCCAACAAGCTACGGGTGAAAACGAGCTTCATCGCTACGTACAAACTCATATTCTTCGAAAGTAACCAACAGACGTAACAGTTAAAAGAAAAAGACAATAAATAGAATTTCACTGACGTCAGCAATAAGCATAGAGGCGATGGTCTCACAGTTGGAAAAAAACCCATTGTACCCTAAAAATGAATCATAGACTTTTCGCGTTAATGGAACAGCGTCAAACCTAATTGCAAAGACGTCCCATCTCGCTGCAACGGCAGCAAGCAACAACTGAGTCATCTTCTGTATACAAAGGCTGCTATAGAGCTAACTGGAAAAATTAAGAAAACACACACCTTGTTTGGTTGAATCGATAAGCGGAAATAAACACCATTGACACCAAATCGATCAAGGCACCTACGCTGCCGCAAATTTCATTCAAGTGAACATTAGCACTGCCTCAGGATGACTTCGGATGAACTGAAAGAAGATAAAAGCTTTTCAAAATGAATCATAACATGTTCGAGATGACGTAATCACTTTGTGCGGCAGTCATCTACAATTAGTATTCATTCTGAGATTTCGTGAATGGCTGAACGAACGTACTCTCAATGGACACCTCACACTCTCAGAGAATACTACGACTCAGCGGCATCTATTCATGTGGCAACTAAAAAACAAGTTAGACACTCTCCAGTTAGACACAATTCACGGCATTTAGAAGCGTTAAAGTGATCAGAATTTAAATTATCTTCATCCCTAAACATTTTGGCTTTATATAATGTTAGCCAATGTTAATCTCAATACCTATACACAAGGCGTATGCAAATGACTGCAAGGTAATCGATTTGACGGTACTTTGTTACAAGGTGTCAACGCTGAATGGGATTGCTTGAATGTCGTCATGCATACATGAACATAAACAGTCGTACAATCAGTCGTAATGAGTACTACGCCCTGTTCCTTTCAGCGCGTGTTAATTAAACAACTATACTCTGCGCTGAGTCATTGGAGACGACTAAAGCTTCTGCAGGCAAACATACGCGTCCCGGCAGTACGCATGCGCTTAAAACTTGAAGCAACAAACTGAACTTGAGCTCATTTATGCAGATTCATTAATGAACTACTCCGAAAGCGTATTGTTTTACTGTAATTCAAGCAATGACCAAACGAGTATGCAGAAAAGCGAAAGGATGAACCGTAAGCGTCCTTCCAACATAGTTACAGCACAGATTTTAAGATATACTCATTATTCTAATGTTCTCAAAGCAAAGAGAGGGCTGAAATTGATAACTAACGAAAGTCCAACATTCTACGCCGCTCATATATCCCCTAACGCTCAAGCATAAAGTAAAATACAATAAGTATACGGAACGCGTGCCCTAATGAAGCTGATCGCTCAATCGATATAGGAATTATTCCGTTAACAAGAAAAATAGCAGAACCTTGTACTTTTCTAGGGAAGAGTAACGAAATTTTGTTCAGCACTCCATTGATGCTTTACGTTGTTTTCCGACCGCTGCCGGCGACCTCTTATTGATTATCACTAAGGATATTTCTCAATTTTGGTCATTGCCGCACGTATAATTGAATTTGGAATAAGCTCGGATAATTGTTCAACCCAGTGAGGCAGCGTCGTTTCAAACAACTTATTTGCTCAGCTGGACACGCACCGGACGAGGCAAAATCGCGACACGAAATTCTTTTGCATCAAATTTGCGAATCGATGCCAAAAACAGGGAACAGCAACGACGGCGCAAGAGGTCGGTCGACTTGTCGAATTACTGCCAAGCAAACGGACGCTCTGAGTCACACAGTGCAGTAACAGCCAATTGGATTCGGAATTTTTTAAACTAAGAACTTATGGAACGCGCCGGTTTGACGCGCGGTCGCTTTTGAAAATTCGATTCGCCCAACAGACCGCGCGTTCCGAGGGCACATTGGCTCACGTCGACACGGTCAATACCCAAACTTATCCAAGGAGAATTAACGAGCGCGTAGAGACGCCAAAATGGCCAATTCTTTTATCCCGAACCGCCGCAACGCTTACACGATGGAGAAATAGCAATTTTCTTGTCAACTTTTAAAAATTCCAAAGTCAAACTTCACTTATTACCAAAAATGAATATATTCGCGCATAGCGCGGCCGATAAAAGTATGGGGCGCGTCGTTATTTTATAAATTGCAAAGCGTCAATGGGGGAAAACCAATTTGTATTGATTAAACGGCCAATCGTGGGAGCAAAAAAAGACAAACGGGCAAAAAACTGGCTGACGGCGCAACGCGCGGCACCAATGGTGGGAGATCCGATGAAAAGAATTGACTTTTTAAGGATGTTCCACCACGAAAGCCGCTCTTTCAATGGCCATCGCTGAGCAGTCCGTTATAGCAGCCAGCAATGAGTAATCAAAGAGGCGCTTGATCGATTCCGCTGTCATTCTTTTCCCTATACAGTCTAGTCGTCCCCTTACGAAGGCAGCCGGCTGATCTTGCTCTTTCAAAGATCGATCTGAGCGCACAACTTATCTTCAGCCATCCAACTGACTTCACCCTGTTGATATTTCTCCACTGTGTCCCCTTTTGCGTTCAGATATTGTCTCGCGTCCGTTCTTTTTCAAAAGAAGCCACCATGGGTTCCACGCTTACAACAGCCATACCTGGAGCAACTCACAGATTTCATGGCAAAGAAGGTACCGGATGGAGATCTGACAAACTAAAGAAAAGTATCAACGAAAAGCTTTGCGTAAGAAATAGGCTAGTCTTGTTGAAGCCACATACGCAAGAGGAAAAGGAGCCACCTAAAAGGAAGAAATTGGCATTGCTCAATTGGACGCGCTCGCGTTCCTGCGTTTTTACACCTACTGCATGCAGGTCGGCTTTAAACTCAACGCCAACCCAATCGTCCTTACCGTGCGCTGAACATCAGGAGAACAATTCCTTTTTGGACGGATACACGACAGTTGGTACCTATTCGGCCAGTATGCACAACGAAAAGCTTGTCCTGCGGTTGGACGCCAACTCTAACTTCGAAACTTGCTGGTACCCCCAAGTGGTCTCTCCGTTAGATGTGTCATTCAGCGAAATAGCCTACATTGATCAAAGTGATTCGTCTAGTGAGAATGTTCCGTCTAAGGAGCCAGTCACCGATGCGCACATAGGTATACCACTGTCTAACTCCTACTGCCGACTATGCGAACACCTACCGTCTCCTTATGTGCCCAATTTTCAAAAGTGCACTGATCGACCAATGGCACTGCCAAGGTCGACGCCTCATTCTATGTACGAGCTTTGCTCAGCTACCAAAAGCGGCGAATTGAAAATGACAACTGGTACGCAGACGACAAAGTTGGAGAAAACTCGTCGGAACAAAAAGTCAGGCTCATTTCCACATTTCATTGGCTGCTACTTTTATCCTTCCGTCCAAGCATCCACGGCCGAATTGCTACGTTGCTTTGGCGTTTATCTTTACCGGAAGTGCCATCTGCTGAAGCGCTTCAATCCTCAAGATCTTGCCATCTGGTTACAAAGGGTGGACCATACTCTGCTTGTTCAGGTATGCCCGTCGGGACTTTTCCACTTGATCTATAAGAGACATTTGAGAGCAAACCATCGTTTACTTTAGTTGGTAGCAGTGGCATAAGGCGATCGAGTACTGTATTTTTCAACATTTCTATAGAGCGGATAGGTCCGACTAAAAAAGCAACACTTATGAATATTAAGAACATAAATTTGACAAGCGCCGACAAGGGATATTGACTAAAAGCATCAGCAATGATGGAATGACTAAGCGCTGATCACATTAGCTGACTTGCTGAATTTATTGCGTGTTTTAACAGGGAGCCGACAGTCGCTAATAGCCCAAACTGACAAAAGGTCAACTAGCAAAACCACTTGAATTATTGATCAACATTTCCATGACCAACGTTTTACTGCGTCGTGTTAAAGCGTTGCCGATGAATCGTGCGCGCCACTCTTAATTAATCAATTAACAACTGACCATCTTCGGGACTTAATATTCCCTTTGGAAATAGGCTAACAACACGTTCGCCAGCCGGTCTATTGGCTGCAACCTTTTGAAAATGAATCTCACTTCAAGTTTGCGTTACTGAGAACTACACAATCGATATATTCGATGCGGCAGCTCAATAAGATCAATCTCGAACAGAGGCGATAAAAAGAAATTGTAAAAAATATTTATAATCGATTTTCGTTTTGGCTTATCGCTAGCATTCCTCTGTTTTGAGTAAATTTAAAAATAGCATTGTTTACAAGATAGCGGAAAGTCCTAAACACAAGTAGACTCGTGTCATTCTCGTTATTTCAGGGATGGCAGGATTTCACCTTTATCAATCCGGCAAACTTAATTTTCATGTTCATGCTCACCCGCGAGGCGGTCGTTCCAACGCTCAGTTCCGAGTCGGAGTTGCAAAGAATTGTGCTCACGTGCTTCTACCTATCCTACGCCTATATGGGCAACGAAATTAGCTACCCGTTGAAGCCATTTCTCGTCGATGCGGACCGGGAAAAATTTTGGAGTCGCTGCCTTATGCTAATTGACAACTACAGCGGCAACATGCTGAAAATAAACAGCTGCCCAGCCTTTTTTGGCGAGATGATCTTGGAATTAGCCACTTACGGGAAAGAGTACGATTGAGAAATTTGACATGGCAGTAAAGTGCAGCAATGGCAAGAGTGGAAAGGTCGACAAAATTTGGTGACACGAACGGTTACTTCAGCGGAGCTTTACGGCAATAGAATAATGGAAGTGTGGAAAGGTAGGTGCAGTTTTTTCAAGCAACAATGACTTGGAATAAAGCATATAAAAGTACACACTTGCATCGTTCCTACAGTCTAACGAGACGAGACGTTAGCAAGCCCCAATTCTAATGGTCAGTGACCAGCGAACGACGTAGGCTCTTGTAAATTAAGAACATGCACATTAGCATTCCCATAAACGCAAAGAAATGCAAGACATTCCAAAATAAAACTGCCTGGAGTTTCAAAGTCGAGGATAAAGTTTGGATCTTGTCTCTCAGCCGCCCCATTGTCATACTGTAACTTTGCCAGCCATCCTGTTCTGCCCTCACCTAAGCCTGAGCCTGCACATAAGGCTTATATTTTGATTTAGGCTTAAGCAACAGCAGAACAAGATGACCGGCATGCTCGCCAGTAAGCGTAAAATAACATGGTCGCATGTTTGGCAGGAAGGAACCTGCATTCTTCAGACGGTGGGGCGGCTAAGTGACAACATCCCAAAGAAGGTTACACTGGAAATTTTCACATTTCGTAAATAATTATTTTTTTAAAAAATGATTACCTTTCTAAAAGCATATTTTAGAAGAAATGGAATACTTACATTTAAGACCCGCTTTAAAGAATCTGACTTTCAAATTATTACATCGTGTAGTCATCTCTTCTTTTCTTTTGCGTACGTGAGACCTGAAAGCTCCAGTATTTGATGGTTACATCAATAAAAGCTAATGGAATAGACGTTTTTTCTTTCTTCATAAGGTAAAGCTGAATATGACATTTTATGGGCAATACTTACAATCAGTCAATCATTGTACGCTATAGTCAATGTAGTTCGTTGAAACGAGGCTGTACACAACAGCAACAGCTTTGAAGCATTAAGAGGGTCAAAAAAAGTTTATAACAATTGCTGCGACCTCGACTTAAAATTCTACGAAAGCTTTGTCAACAGACAGACCTTATGTCTACTGAACAATGGAACATGCACAGGGTTAAGCATACAAGACGCTACAGGAAAGGATACAAACGTACCTGAGCGAAAACTTGCTCACCCATACGCGGGTGGACTGCATGGCAACAAAAGTGTGCGCAACGTTTTTGTTTGTTCAACAAGGAGTTCATTAGCAAATTGCTCACGTCAGTAACAGTTCGACAAATCAAAGCTTCAAACTTCCGCCATGAAGAGCGAGTTCCCGCTCACTGCCAAACGACGCAGCGAAGGTTATGGCTTCCGCGAAAGCCACGAGAAATTTATAAAAATAACAGTGTCAGTACGAAAGCTTCATTTAGACGTGAAAATTGCAAAATTTCGCGAGTTAAACGGAAAAAGGGATCTTTTCCATTAAACGCCCGCTGAATACTGTAGACAGAAGTAAAATCAAGTTCCATTAGTCCAAGTAACCGCGTGCAGCTTCAACAAAAGCCAATGCTGACTTTAGGCTTACGCCTAGGCCATCTACTGTTAGTGGGACCAAGAAATCTTGAACTTAGGCTTAGGCTTAGGCTACCTGCCGTTTCTTGTTCTAACAGAACGTGATTTTAGTTCCACCTACAGTATTCACGAGCTTCTAACGGAGAAGACCTGCGAGAACAGAGAGGTGAGCGAAACAAAAACTACATTAAGCACACCTCAAGAAGGAATTCTTTCGTAAAAACAGTACAAACTATCTTCAGGTTGCAACTTCAGTACTTCGCAAAAAATTGATTTCTCGGCGTTAAAGAACAACTGAAAGAAGAAAAGCGTGCCGGAAAAGCCTGCTGAAGTAATCACTTTAAAAGCCACCTGTTCTATTGCCCCTTAGGGTGAACATATGTTACGAATGCGTATTTTAATTACTAGCAGCCAGATACTTTTTCCAGCGCGCAGGCTTTAACGTTTAATTCTGATTCGTTAGATATAGCTGACTTTATTCCTTTGTAGGCTCTAGGACAGTGGTTGACTTTAGTTGACTATGTCAGTACGTGCACATCGATTAGAGTGGATAGTATACTGTAGTTAAAATTTAGCGATTATCGGAAGTTAAAACTAACTCCTAACCGTTGGAGAAGACATTTGGTGCATACGTACGGGCTTATTTGTCGTTACCTAATTTGTTCTGTGGGTGAACGTTGCTTAGTGATTTGTAAAAAAGTTAGTTGTACGTTTAGCTTGAATCGTCATGGTCGAAGACTACGATCGCAAGAAGCGTAACCGAAGTCGGAGCCGCGACCGAGACAGGGTCAAGGAACGTGATCGTTATCGCTCCCGCAGCCGATCCCGTGAACGGTCAACTCGCAGCAGAAGTCGCTCGCCGCAAGTTCGCAAGAAAAAGTACAAGTACTGGGATATACCGCCAAGCGGTTTCGAACACATTACACCATCCGAATACAAAGCTCTGCAGGCAGCTGGACAAATTCCAAGAAGCAGTTTGCAAGCTTCCGTACCGGTCGTCGGTCCGTCGGTGACGTGTCAGTCACGTCGACTCTACGTGGGTAATATTCCATTCGGTTGTACGGAAGAGTCAATGATGGACTTTTTCAATCAACAAATGCACCTATGCGGTTTGGCGCAAGCTTTAGGCAATCCCGTGCTGGCTTGCCAAATTAATTTGGACAAAAATTTCGCATTCATCGAATTCCGGTCCATTGGGGAGACCACTGCGGCAATGGCTTTCGATGGGATCAACTACCAAGGGCAGTCATTAAAAATTCGTCGACCTCGAGATTATCAACCGTTGCCTGGACAGAACGACACCTTGGGCGGGCTTGTGTCAAATGTGGTTGCCGATTCGCCCTACAAGCTATTCGTTGGCGGGCTGCCGAATTACCTAAGCGAGGAACAAGTCAAGGAATTGCTAACCAGTTTTGGTCTGCTCAAAGCGTTCAACTTGGTGAAGGAGAATGGCACCGGCGTGTCGAAAGGATACGCCTTTGCCGAATATAGCGATCCATCCGTCACTGAACAAGCAATAGTAGGTTTGAATGGCATGCAGTTGGGAGACAAAAAGTTGGTGGTACAATTGGCTAGTGTGGGTGCTAAAGGCAACCTCTTCAATGCTACAGCTCCAGTAGCCATACAAGTTCCGGGAGTGAACGTTCTTAATGCCGCACCGAGTCCCGCCACCGAGGTATTATGTTTGATGAACATGGTGATGCCGGAAGAATTGAATAACAATGAAGAATATGAGGGTAAGTACCTGATTTTTATAATCCGTCACCTTTGTCTCATATCACCTTTTGTGCAGACATCTTGGAAGACATCCGTGAAGAATGTTGCAAATATGGCGAAGTGAAATCATTAGAAATTCCTCGACCAATTGAAGGCCTGGATGTTCCAGGAGTCGGCAAGGTTTTCATCGAATTTGCTACTGTGCAGGAATGTCAACGTGCCCAGCAAGCCCTAACTGGAAGAAAGTTTGCCAACAGAGTTGTTGTAACATCTTACTTTGAGCCTGATATGTATCATCGTCGTCAATTCTAATGGTAAAGCTTAATGCTGCGCGAAATGTTTTCTTTTGTACTTGATTCTTTATGTTTTCTTCTGATATATCTGTATGCCGTAACTGTTTGCGCCCCAATAAACACGACCTACGCTTTTGATCCGTTTTGATGAGCCTACTGCCATTTTTGTAGCAGACAGCAGAAGTATTAAAGAACAGTGTCAGTCGATTGGATTGCTTTTTCTACGCGAGCAGACGGTAATGGCGTGCTTGCCGCGCTCTGTATTGGTGCGATGAGAACAAGCGAACCTGATTTTCATTCTTACTGTCGCTAAGATTTGAACAGAAGAGAAGGATGGTTCCAATGCTGTACCTTACCGAGCTAATCCCGCCCATTGTTCCCATGTGCCTATATAAACGCCTTACCGAATAAACACCTTCTCCCTTACACCGCTGACGACGGAACAAGAGCAGTTCCGAAACGTACGGTTAGTCGTTGTTCTGTATTTCTCTCTGACAATTTGCTCATCCATTCGTTGGTAGGGCAGTTTGAAGTTTATTTACAGACACACAGCAAAACGGGCCAAAGCCGTGAATCCAAGATCAATTATGAGAAGAGAAGGAAGGAAATTAGACTGCTCATTCAAGGCGTTGTGCATTTTTGTAAGCTCAGTAGCTTGCTTTTGCAAGTTATCGCAACAGTATGAAATGCCAGCGGTACTTTGAAATAGTCGCAACGCCAATTTGCCTTCGATGGGACTGATGCGTTTTGAATGCTCCGCGACCCCAAGATTCTTTTTCACTCATTTTGCTTGTTTTACTGCTAATGAAGTATCCCAATGGTTTGGTGGTTTTGTTTTCTGTTTGTGATCATATATTCGTTGAGCAACAGATGCTGGTAGCAAGACAGCCTTAGAACAATAATGGAACTTTGCCTACTCGTTGGAAAGAACGCTACTTTCAACAATATTGATTAGAAGTCCTACGATCCACTCCTCATGTCCTGAAATACTTTTATCCTATGGAATGCACACTAATCTAGTGTACATGAGGTCTCTACTTTCAAAAAACTTCCGCATGCGTTCGTGTGCACGTACTCTAGCAGCTGCTTCGGGGAATCGGCGTAATAGTGGCGCTGCACTGACTTCGCTGCCTGCTTCTGCTGTTTTGCAAACACTTTTTCCTATGTCACGTTCTGCAACGATTAAAAGTAGACCTCATATGCAATGGATTTCAAATACGTACAAATTCGCTTCGTACAAAAAACTATTTGTAAATATCCATCGAGCTTTTCCTCGGAGCTATCTTTTGATTGTGTGAACCTGCTAATCATTTATTGTAACACAGCACACACCTCGCGTTGTTCACCTTCTCTTGATCTTCTGAGTATTATTATTATTATTATTATTAT
>KN538381.1:498866-510581 GCA_000797535.1 Trichuris suis
ATTATTATTATTATTATTATTGCTGTTGCTCTTAGCGTTAAACGTATAGCTCTTCGTAATCGGCTTGTAGGCCTTTCACGTAAGGTTTGCTTACGTAATAAACCGTTTATTAAAACAAAAGGCGGATCTTGTCACTTAGCCTCTCTAGCGTTTGAAAAATGCAGGTTCCTTGCTGCCAAGCATACGCCGATGCTGTTCTGCGCTTAGTGGCGAGCATGGCGATCATCTTGTTCTGCTCTTACTTAAGCCTACGCCAAAATACAAGCCTTACGTTTAGGCTTAGGCTTCGGTAAGAGCAGAACAGGATGGCCCGCAAACTTACAGTGTGACGATGGGGCGGCTATGAGACAAAACCCGAAATGGCTTTTAATTTCTGAGCTTAAATGGCTTTGTTCCGTCCCCAGAGAAATAAATGACTTGCGGTAAGCAAAAGGGACGGTGGCTTTAACAACAACTGGGTCTGACTCCAACAAATGGTTCCCTTTTCTGATGCGTGAATTTATTGACGCTTCATGCCGTGACCAGGATTCGAACCTGGGTTATTGCGGCCACAACGCAATGTCCTAACCACTAGACGATCACGGCGTTTTTTTCAAGCGGCTTCTTTCACTGACAGTGAGAGCTTGAATAGCACGTTTTTCCTTTGTCTTAACGGACGGGATATTTCGTAAATATACCCTCTAACTGACTAAATAAGCTAGCTACGTGCGGTATAGAGGTAACACTTTTTGGCTGCTTTTGGCAGAACGCTTCTATGCGGTTTCGATCCGTATGAAGTGATACTAACCCCGTACTGCCCTGCTTTTATGCTAATATGCTTCCTTTTAACGGTTTCTTGGAATTTCATATTATTTGTAAAGGGCAATTGGCATATTAAAGCTATTTAAATACAGAACTTTCAGGGAAGACCTTTCCCCGCCATTAATGCTGTTACAGTAGCAAAGGTACGATGGTCTTACGCTTCTGCTTCATTTTTTATCTTTATCGAGCGGGAGTAGTGCCTTGCAGGGTTTGCGTTTTCGTATGCATAACTTTTGATAAATTCTAACTTTATATTATAGGTTAATTGGCCATCCTTTCGTTGGTACAGAGTTTGTTCGATTTATTGCAGACCCGTACCTCGAAGAGGAGACAAAACCGTGAAGAAGCCACAACGGTAGCAAATATTAATACTGCTCAGCGAGTATTATTGCACTTATGGCAAGCCTAACTGTATTTTAATATTTTTTTAATTTCTGGGTTGCTCGTTCGAATTACAGCATTCCAACATCTTCACCGCGTAGTTCAGTTTCCTTTTTATGCAACGGGTTGCTGATGTCGAAGCACTTGCCAACTATTAAGGGATGTTACGCTTCTGAAAACTAGATCTCGCGGAACCGTAATAAAATTTCTTCGGAAGATATAAGCTCCGTAGCATTTCACGTGACAGCTGTACTTCGGTAGAAACAAAACAAAAAAAGAATAGCGCGTGTTTTCCGTACTTCCCACTGGCGGTATTCAACGATGCCAAACGCGTAGGAGGATTTGATGAACTTGATGCCCACCTGTGGCAGCACGTAAATTTATAGCGTCTTTGTTCAGGAGCAAATACAGCTATAGACTGCGCAAACAGACGAACATTACGCCCATTGAAGAAGACGGCACAGAGCCGAAGGGAGGGAATAAAAATTCAAAAACATTTTATTGCAATTCTTACCAACCGTCGTCTTTAGGAACCCTAATGTTACCTAATACGAAGCTGCGGAAATGTGCGTAATTCGGAAGGCACCCAGACTGTGTTGTGCACCCTTTCTGGTATAGCGAACAATTTGTTTTGCAGGAAGGTACTTTGGTGACGTCATGTAGGCAAGAAGGGGTCGTCATGCTCCGCTGAGCCTTACGCATCTGCCAGCTAGTGATTGAACATAATTCCTTTTACGAGTCTTCCAGTGACGTAGCATTGCAAAAAAATGGATCGCTGAGCAGGTGGCCGCAAATTGCTGACAAAGACAAAAAGAAGCAATGAAACAAACTGGTCAATGCATGGTTGCTTCGTGTGAAGAATTTCCTACGAGAAAAGAAATGAACAAATCTGCCAGCTGGGAGGAAGCTTTTCAAAAAGTTATCATTCTTCATTTGCCTAATTGGTAGGAACAGCAGTGTTTACAGATTGTTCACGACACTTCGCTGTAAACAGGCAATATGACATCTGAATTGCGTCGGCGAACTCATTGCTATTTTAGGTTGGCCCACGCGCACCTTAACGTCACTTTCAAGGCAAGACAAATGGTCTTTGTGTTGTAAAAAGAAGTTCTTTTATGAGCTTTTGAATAAGAAAAGAGCATATTCAAATTTCTGATCGCTCTTTGCATGCTAATGCACAGTTTGATTAATTAAAGGTCAAGGTGAGATCAACAAGTAAGAGCAATTGCCGAAATGGTGTTCCCGATTAACATCTTGTTTTTCTTTGTGTATCACCTTTGGACAATCGCTTAAATACCACCATGACCAGCTAGTTATCGCAAGAAAGCGACCAACTGGTCACGAATAAAGCCTGCAGCGCTATGTTGCAAATAGGTTTGACCAAAAGGTCCTCCAAGTTGGCATTGACTATTTGTCAAGGTTTTCGCCTGTACACTGACCAGTTCGACTTGACAGTTCGGCTACAGATGAACGCTTAGAAGAATAAAAAATTCCTTTTGACAGCTAGTCTCAGGCGCTGTCAACTTTTGCTCTCCGTTGACGTATAAGGAAGACCGGTTTCCGGCGTAAACGAAAGGGAAGATGAGAGCACCAAAGGTAGCTCGTCATTCCAACTTTACGCATAGGTGCACCTACTCAGCACGGTGGTCATTTATGCTTCTTATTTGGGCTACTGCATGAAGTACGCCTTGCGTGTATGGCTATGCCTGGCTTGGCTGTTCGGCCAAGTATGGCTACGGAGGTTTTCGGAACCTGAGAGATCCGATAACCCCGGCATTGCCGTTCGCATCACCAACCACGGGTTCCTCTATCTCAAAGACACCATTCAAGCGGTGCTACGAAAGCAGCTGACTAGTCTGCATATAACCGAAGTGCACGATGGCAGCTTCCTTAGGGTGCGTTTCTCTTTGCGCAACTTTCGTATAGTCCGTTTGACAGAAGCGGAAAAAGTTGAAGTGGAGCTGAGACCACAAGCGGCCCAGCAGATTCGCCTATCGGCCGACAGATTCGACATGGACTTTCAAATTACAATTTACACGTCAATGAGGCATTTGAGAATGCTGACTTTGTTGGTAAGCATTGAGCGAGCCTCCTTCGCCGAAACTATCCAGCTGACCGTAACTGAAAATCGCCAGCTCAAGATTACCTCTCATTCGTGCACGTTCAGAGTGGGACCAGTTTCGGTCACCATCCAGCAATATGACGGTCGCAGAGGGTTAGCCAATATAGTGCGAAGAATCTTTGCCAGGCGTCTCCATCAGCTTATGCAGGAAGACTTCTGCAAACGTTTGTCAAACTTCACGGAAGCCTCATTTGCAAAAATCATCGATGGAATACCCATACGCCAACCGCTGACTGGTCCAACGGAAAGAGCGCGTAAGGCTTTCGTACGCAATTCGTTGAAACGGAGCGCTTATGCTGGATCGCAAGCCTTGGACGACCCGCTGAGAAACTTCTACGTGGATATGGGTTTAGTATACAAGCCAGTTGTCATCATATCCCCACCTATCAAGTATCTCCTTTTGCCAATCAAAGGAGAGATCTCTCAGGAGAACTCGGTCGAGGCGCCCTTCCATCCAAAACGAATTGCTAATCTACCTGGAAAGCGCGGGATCATGCTATATATAGTCATCACGGATTATCCCATCAACTCCATGCTATACCATCTCTACCAGGATGGTCTGCTTAACTATAACTTTTCGTCAAGAAACAATGATGAGATGGGAAAATTCTTACGAGTAGACTGCGACGACCTGATGTGCATAGGCTTTGGCATACCTGAGCTTGAGCAACGTTATGCAGATTATGATATTGAAGCTACCTTTGTACTCACTGAAGCTCCGGTGGCTCAATTCGACGTGGACAAGGCGACCGTGAAGTTCGAAGGAAAATTGGAGTTCATTGCCACCAAACGCAGCATTAGGCAAAAGCTGTTCGCCTATAGCGTTAAGGCGGTGATCGATCCTCAAATCCGCCTACAAGATGGCCGCGTGCGAGGTAAAGTCCGCTTCGAAAAGTTTACCATGAATCGGATACTTCCCACGACTGGTCAACTACGCTTGGAAAAGGTCCAATCGGAACTTTTGGCCACCATACTAAAATCCATGATTGAATCGAAGCTTAACAGTATCCTGAATAAAGGTTTGAGCTTGCCGGAAACCAAGGTGCTAAAGTTCGTCAATCCCGAAATGAAGTTGGCCAAAAATGCCGTCTGGCTGATGGCTGACATAAAGTTGGACGTGCATGAGCTGGAAAATCTCTTCGCCTCTTCTAGAAGTATGTTGGGCAGATGAAGGCGCAACAGGGCGGATTGCTCAACGGAACTAAAGGAGCCGTATGTATTTTTTCATGTCCCATTCGTTTGTTCATTCTCTTGAGCGACCATGGTAAACAAGTAAAATTCGTAGCTGTTTATCTGGCACACCTGCCAACTGGAAGGAGCAGCACGTACCCTGGGGCGCCTGCCTTAATGGTTGCGGTAACAGAGTGAACTTAAGTGATAGAGACATTTACGTGCACCATCGTGTATTAGTGTAAGTCTACATTCCAATTTTGAAAACGAGAAGCAGTGAAACGAAGGAACCGTTGCTTGCTTCAGCATATGTGCGCAGAGACAAAGTTTCTTCACCTGCATGCCATGCAAGCTGTTAGATAAGGGAATTTCTAACAGACAGCACAGTATGACCGTAAATACTTTTTTGGAAGGATATACATGTAGTATTGTGAGAACTACGGTTCATTATGCATGTACACGTAATGCAAATATATTTTGGCAGCGAAGATTGAAATGCAGAGTAGCTAGTAATATTAAAAGGCACTTTAGGTGGAGCGTTTCTTTCTTGCCGAAGCGCGAACTGCCGTTGCGAGATGGTAAGGAGAGAAAGATTCTTAGTCGTGGCAGCAGTGTGAGCAGCGAGCATTTCCAGCTAAGTGCAATGACGCGTAGGTGATGGGCCATATGAAAAACTGGTCCTTCCCCTTTAGTTCAATTGCTTGAAGGAATTTTCAGGGTAACCTGCAGGTTCCATTCCAATGGAGGGAAGTCGTTTAGTAATGGCTGACTGATCCTTTGACAGAATGTCTGATTGGCGATTATTGGGCGCTTCGCTCTCATTGAGAATGGTGATAGGCGAAAATTCCTTAACCTCTTTTTACGCCGCTGCTGACAAAAGCTGCGGAATGCGTTCAACCAGCGAATCACGCTGACGCACTTGTGCACGCTCCGTGATAACGTACAATTGAACTGGCACTTCAGTAGCCTATTAGAGAGCTCAATTTTCAAAGGATCCTACTTCGCGGCGAAACTTACTGCGAAAATTATTTTCCGAAAATTCGAATTTCAAATTGTTCGACGGAAGTGTGCTCGATATACAGTGTTCTCGATAGCACTTGATTGAGGAAATGAACTTTCGGTACAACGCCAAATGCTTTGACCTTACAAGGGAAATAAGAAAGGGGCAGAAAAGTGTAGCAAAGTTTTTCGTTGTTGACCTTGCCAAGCCAAATTTCGGTTAGGCAACTTCAGCATATTGGCGAATTGCTCGAAACAATGACTTCAAAATGCGCACGACGCAACCCAACCAGCGCGCGTGTATTACAATGCGTATAATTACATTTTTAATTATTTATGCATTATTTTCAGAGGAGCTTATCTCTTTTTAACTATCTGCGAAGCTAAAGTAGCAGCAGGACAATTTTTTGAAATTTTGTAGCTCATATTTGATGGTCAGGTTAGCATTCTGAGACGAATGTTCTTTTTAAACAAGGAGCTACACTTTTTAACTTAGATACTGTTTAAAGGCATTAGAACGTTTGGAAAGTTCATTACCAACGCCAAGTTCAGAGAATCAAAAGATTAGAATCAGATTTCGTCAAAAGGCGCATCTCAAGTTGAAGCTTTTGACTAGCTCTGAAATAGCTCAAGAAAGCTCATATCATACAGTCGTTAAGGCAAAACCTCTTACGACCGCTTCACGGCCTGAAAAATACAGGCTGCTTTCTGATAAGCATGCCAGCCATCCTTTTTTGCCCTTATCTAGGCCTAAGCGAAAATATAAGCCTTATGTTTAGGCTTTGGCTTAGGTAAGGACAGGGTAGGATGGCCGGCAAACCTACAGCACGATTTGGCCCAAGAGACAAGATGCGAAAGAACATTCGTAAATGCGTCTCGTAAAGCTTAGGAGCCCTTACGTAGTACAGTTCTGTGGAGGCTGTAAGTTTCACAGTTCCGTGAGAAGCGATAAACCTTTGTCGCAGAAGGCAGAAAAGGCAGGTATGGAAGAAAAGGGAACACGTCTTTTCGACGTATGCATCTTGCCGCAGGCATTTCGCCGCACTAGCTTCAGGGCCGCTGCTTACAGTAGTACCAAACTAATTAGTGTGAAAACAAGTTGCAGTAGTTTCTTGCGGACATATTTTACTTTGTATTGCTGTTTCTATCATTGCCTTGCGGCGCAGTGGATGGCAGCATAACGATTAACCTGCTTATACGGAAAGCGCAACATATTAAATCAGGCACGCACTTCATACATTTTATTTTAATGTATGAACCGGCACTTTGAAAAAAGGCGCTCAAGGAATGGTAACTTGCTTCGCAGGACAGCCATTTATCATTCGCAGGTGCGGTGAAAGTGTCTCGCGGCAAAATGCGTGCGGTGTTGTCGCATGCCCATATGCACGTGGCAAAATGCTCGAAGCGCAAAGACGTGCATTCGGAAGAAAAAACAGGCTCAACAAGCTGATGAAAACAATTCGAAATACTCAGATCTGTAAACTTTGATGAGACGTTGAAGAAATAGGATAGCTTGCGACAATAATGCGTTTGGAGTATTACGACTTCCAAGTGCACGAAAAGGGGATATAATTCAAAGGAAATTGTTAGTTTAGATATTGTAACGAACGAGCATTTCTTGGAGTGCAGTATAGTTACATAAACGCGTACAACCTAAAAGGCAAAAGCAGGTAGAGCAATAGGAAAAGTTTGATTAGACAAAGTTTGTGCACTTCTACGCAAAGGTTAATATGCAATGAGCATTTTGCGTACCTAATCGAACTTTAAGGTCTTTGAAAATGGAGAGCTAATCAAACTTAAGAAAAAAGGCATCGCTAATGACAGCGGGCACTTCGAGAGGGCGATCTGATGAAGCAGCAATGCCTCATTTGAACATAACTCAGAATTAACCTGAAAACCTTTTTCAAAATCAAATTTCGGCTCTTGTCACTTAGCCGCCCCACCGTTTGAAAAATGCACGTTCATTCCTGCCAAACCAGCGGCCATGCTGTTCTGCACTTACTAGAGAGCATGCTGACCATCTTATTCTACTCTTGGTTAAGCCTAAGCCAAAATATTTCCCTTATGTTTAGGCTTAGGCTTAGGTAAGGCCAGATCCGGATAGCGTCAGAGTTACAGTATGCCGGTGGGGCGCCTAGGAGACAAGATCTCAAATCTTAGGAAGCTCGGTGTGCACTGCAGGTGGGACTAAAATCAAGTTCCGTTTGTCCAAGTAACCGCAGGCACGCTAAACTAAAGTAAATGCTGACACTAGGTTTCAACTTAAATTGCCTATGATTGCTGGGGCCCAACAGGCCTGGATTTTTAGGCTTTGCCGTTACCCGGACCAACACAGCTTGATCTTAGTTCCGCGAACGGTGCTCACCGGTTGTCTAACGGAAAAGACCCTTCCTTTGTTCCGTTACGTCAAATATGAAGGATAAAAGTTACTGCTTTAGTTCTAGAGTTTATTCTGGCTTTTCAGCGGTGTTAGGACAGGTGTTAGGAACGCTTCAAGAATTCACGAGACAGACGGAGAAAATTTAAGCATCGCCCTTCCTACTTCATAAAAGAGAATAAGACGGTTTGCTTTACGGGCGCTAGTCTTACATAGTACCTGAAAATCTATATTAAATTTTGTAGATCAAATTGACTTGAGGATGGCAGGTAGTTTGATTTTCAGTTTGAATTTGGCAATGTAGATGCGATGACGCACGCTTTTGCTGCCATGCTGGTTAAACGTGTCAACATTGTCTCTGCGATTGCTCCGTCCAATTTTTTATTTCGTAGATCTGCACTGGTGGACCAACTGTTCGCGGGTGGTTTCACGCTATCCGAAAAATGTTTTACCGCATTGCGTGCAATGAGTTATGTGTGACTTAAGCAGCCCTAATTCGTGCAACAAATCGCCGGTCGGTGTTTTGCACGAATTGTGCTCAAAGAGACGAGTTACACCAGTTTACGAGCTGTTAGCCAGCGAAGGCAAAGTAAGCGGAAATTTCGAACTTGTAATCTCTTTTTTCAATCGTAGCTTATTGCAGACTCATGAAACAACGTTCGTCTACCGCGTCATTGTTGAGGGTTTGTCGAGCAACGGAATTGGCAAAAGCAAAAGAGCCGCGAAACAGTGCGCCGCTGCGCGTCTGCTGGAAAGGGTTGTGCAGTTGGGCGCACATGCCGAATGGGGTTTACCCGGCGAAACTGCCGAAGAGGCTCTAGATTTCGTGTACGCGCTTTTATTCAAATCCGCAGATTCCAACACGTTTTTGAGTCGATTGAACATTCAAGTTGCTTAGATGTGAGACTTAAGTCCTGCCAAATTATTAACTTAAATGGCTTTTCGCTGACTTCATAATGTTGCGGGAAACACAGCGTTGATTTTTAGACGTAGCGTAACAATTGGAGCCGGAGGAGAACGATTGAATGGAGCTGATGGTACAGACGGCGAAGGTGTGAGTCAACAGTCGACCTCCAACAAGGCTGCTGCCATCCTGCACGAAAAGTGTAGCAAAAGCAAATGGTTTACGCCAGTGTATGAGGATGCCGGAGTGGAGGGACCTCCTCACAATTTAGTTTTCTACATTTCGGTTCAAGTTGGCGCCCTAAAAGAAATTGGTAGAAAATTTGCATACACCTTTGTTACGTAACCTTATGCACTGCAAATTGTTAAAGGCTGCGGTCGGAATAAGAAGTTGGCCAAACAGAATGCGGCTAGAAAGCTTCTGCAAGCAGTAGAGGAGTTGTCCTACGAAGAATGCCAGGAGATGTTAGCATATTGCAAGCAGGTAGCAACCTGCCGCCTACGTACGTTCTTGCTAGCCTATCGCCATTCCAGGATATGGCCATCACTATACAGCAACCTTTTCCGGAAATGGACGAGATTTTTCGGAAAGAAAGTTCGCTGCAGGTTTAACTTTACGACTTGTCAGTTGATCTCTATAAATGGTGAAACGTTAAGATGCCCGAAAGTATAGAAATGGGCACGAGCTCGTTGAGCCGCACAGAAGATGAAATCGCAAAGTTCTTCAGCGAGTTTGACATTAGACGCGACTTCATACGTGGCAACCATCTTGAAATGTTGCATCGAATTAGCCGTCAAGAAAACTGGGATTACGAGTTCTTGTACGCGGGAAAAGACGTCGACGGTAGGATAATGCATCGCATTTTAGAAAGCAACATTTGTGGATCCATTTCAGGGCTCGAATGCTTCTTTTTACAATTGTCCACCGTTCCCGTCGCCGTTGTATGGGGAAGCGGCGCAAGCTTAGACGAAGCTAAGGAGAGAGCTGCTTGGAACGCCTTTGGCTACTTGTCAATATGCAGACATTATCAGCATTGAGAACGTAGACAACAGCAGAACTACCAACGATTCGACAGTACCGATCGCTTGCCTTGTAAAGGTCCCGAATAGCTTTGTGAGATCTGGTCAGAACAGAAGTTTTTTCACGCCCAACAGTGGCACGTGCTAGACAAGAGATTGCAAATTAAAATTGTCCAGTTTGTCCATGTTGAATGGTACAATGGCGGCTTTCACCGATTCACCAGTCATTTAATTGCATCCACCGAAATGGGGGGACATGCCAGACGTAGACAATCTTTTTTAAACGTAAATGATGTTCAAGTAAATAAAAGTACAGTACACCTGAAAATTTCCTACTCGCTTTCCATAGGTTGACACACGCCAAGAAAAAGGTCGTACATGGCTTGAGATGTTCTTCTGGCAACGTCAAGCGCCGTTTCGTTGGCGTGACTTTTGATAGACGGATCAATGCCCTTTTGGCAGAGCAAATATTCGGCCACATAAAGTGAAGCCGGTTCGGATGCTGCCAAATGGAGCGGAGTTAGGTTGCCGTTTGTTCCGGCATTTATATCGGCTCTACCCATGTGCAGCAAAATTTTAACCGCGTCAACGTTACCCCATCTGGCCGCGCAGTGCAACGGATGCCAGCCTTCTTCCGTCTTCGCGGACACGTCAGCACCATTCTGTAGAAGTAACTTGATTATCGCTACATGATTTCCATATGAGGCTCGATGAAGCGGTGTGTACTGATCGCGATCGCGAGCGTTAACCAACGACGAATCCTTAGAAAGCAATTCTTCCACGACAGCAACGTCGCCATTTTCGCAAGCTTTCAAAAGTTTTCTGTCCAGATGCTCCTCGACGTCTTCGTCGGGGACAATTCCAGTTTCGTCGTCTTCTATCCAACCGGAAACAAACGCGCTTGGATTGTTTCTCTTTTCGTTCAGTATGTCCAACATCAGCTGCGGATCAACCGTGCTAGGCATCTCGTCTTCGTGGGAAACAGAATCTGACGCAATGTCCTTCTCTTCATCCAAAATATGGCACTTTGGGTGAGGTCGAAGCATTGCTAGGCTAAAATGGCGTACAGCTAATAGGCTTTGGAAAGATAAGCATAAATGTTTTTAAGTCAGCCGACTCTACCTATTATAACTTAGCTCGACCAACGTAGTTGGTATCTGGAAAACGCCCTTCGGAATGTCTAATTTCATTGCAAACTACATTATCTCTTTAATCTTGACTCTATCTCAAGTTAGAAATGGTGCATGAACAAAATTAAGCACTTTATGCGTACATGAAATATTCTACAGACTACGATAGGCGAACCTAAATTGATGCTCAAGAACATAAGCGACAGTTCTCATGAAAGTGGTTCTATTGTCCGTCGTTTATTCGTCGCAAGAGCGAACTGTGCGAATAACGTTGATTGATTGTTACTGAAAATTCGTAATACGATGTGTAGCGGAACTGAGCGGACGCCTACAGCACACCTTTTTACTCGACTAACTCTGACACTAACTACGTGATACTCTGCAGTGCTAAAAGATCGGCAGGTAGGGTGCGATTCACTTTGCCGGCGATCACTTTGCCGTAGCGTCACGTTGCCGTAGCGTTCACGTTGCCGTAGCTTTCTCTTTGCGCCACCGCGTCCAATAAACAGTGAACGCTTATACTTCGCCACCGCCCATGGGTTTACTTCGCCCTACATGATGGCATAAGATCCCCTCGTTTCTACCCTGGCCGTGATTCGCTATCGTTCCTTGCTCTGGATGGGCGATTGTTCTTAGTTAATTTTCCACCGTTCAACTCCGGGAGCGTTTCACTTTGCCGCGTATCACTTTGCCGTGTATTTCACTTTGCCGTGTGTCACTTTGCCGTGTATCACTTTGCCATGCAATCATTTTGCCGTGTAATCACTAGGCCGTACGCGTACTTAGGGTTTCCTCGACTCGCGCAGAACTTG
>KN538381.1:510681-528414 GCA_000797535.1 Trichuris suis
TAATAGACCAGTTATTATCTTATCATGTTTGTTAGTTAAGTTTTTACTATTTGAATAGTTGTAGCAGTTTTTAAATCTGCCTACAGTATCTTTCTTACTTTGCTTGAGTGTTCAGTGTTTTTAAGTTTACTCTTTCCAATTGCAAGAATTAAACTTCCGTATTATTATACTTTTTAGGTTTATTCGAAGCTGGGGCGAAGTTGGTGCAAAATAACTTTGAGTTCATGTTTCTTTTTTCAGGGAGAGCTTTCAGTAGTAGTACGCAGTGAAATCATGAGGGCACCATTCATTAGCAGCTCATTAAATGAGCTAACTGTCATTTCCAGACGCAGAACTAGTGCGTGATTATACTTTAAAAATGAACCAGGTGTATACCTGGGTAGTTTGCCTTCAATTCATCAGCTTTACACTTCTGGTTAAAGCATGAGTATCTTGTCATTATATCTAAGTCAGTTGGCCATGTGGCGCCTCTGTTTGACCGCGGGAAGTTGGGTTTAGGCTTAGGCTGAACCTCTTCATAAGCACTGTGATATGGGAAGGGTGATGTTGTCAGAGCAGCCAGGTGACACACACTGTCCTGATGTACTCTCTAAAGGTTGTGAGCATACTGTATGCATGTGCTCTTCTGTGCAGCAGCTGGTTTCACGCCTAATGTTGTGAGCATAAAATAATGAATGCTTCAAAGTTTTTATTGGTGAATTTAGTAAATTAGATAAAAGTGTTTTTTTTCTTTTTGGCGTTCCGTACGAACTTTGTCAGTGAAGTAAGGAAAAGCTGTTGTATCTATTTGACCTTTTTGTATGAATGAAAATTGTCTTCAATCACCGAAGTAAGTGATATCTATCCTCGTCATGCGGAATCCATGTTGACTTGATCATTTAATAGCATATCATTTATCCATTGAAATTGATCCAACTGAACTATCCTGTAGAGCATAAAGATTAGAAACAAGATTTCACAATCTTAGTAACTCTGTCCTCAATAAAACCTCCTAAGCAGATGCTTCAGCGGGACCACCATAGGTAGCAATACATTAAAAATTTTTGTCTCAGACTTTTCAACTGTTCGAAAGCCAATTCCAGCAGCCACGGGTAAGTATAGTTGCACAGGGGATCAACCGCCTTTCGTAGCTCCTTCTCATTCACGCTAATTAAAATTTCATTGTACAATTGATGGCGCCTTGATTTGATGGACGTTATTTCCAAACTGTTCAAACCATCAGTAGACGATCTGTCAAACGCGCGGTTAACCAGTTTGGAACGGCACGGATTAGGTTCTGTGACTTTTCGATGACGTAACACCGTATATCTGTAGGCAATTTGGTGTTCCCATTGGACTTTCATTCTTGAATAAACCGCCCTGAAGGTAATAAAACGTCTCTGTGTGTGCGACAACTGTCTCATCGGTTGTAATGAAGTCAAGAAGCAAAGATAATGTTTAGCAATGGCTAAATAATTAGAAATCCATAGCTATTTAGAATTACTGACCATCTTTTGTTTGTTGTTACTTTATCATTTAACATTATGTAGTATTATTAAGCCCATTCGAACTTATTGATTCTGTTTTCCTTGATCTAGTATGTATGCCAGGATGATGATAACAGTGAGTATAAATAGAGAAATATTACAGGGAACAGTAGTTACATTTCTGCGAATGAAGCTATGCGTGAGGCTATAATTCTAGCGAAACGCAATTAAGGGAAAGGGGCACAATAACGTGACATAGTTATGTCTTACCTGAGATGAATCTCAACGTCTTCAGATCCCCATCCCCAAAAACTGTTGCTATATCCGTTCAGTTCAATGAATTGTTCAGGAGTGATTGCAACCACTCCGCCAAGCCATTCACTCTGCGGACTGAAGAATACGGATTTCGAAACATCGAAATTACAATGAATCAGTGAAAATGTATGCAGAAATGGAAAATTGTGTCAGTTGCATGCGTATTTATAGAGAAAGCTTTCAAAAAGGATGACAACACAAACACGCTGCTGCGATGTCACCATACGATGGCGCGTTGAAGAATTTTTGCGTAAGCACTTGGGATCTTGCCCATCATCATACTGTAACTTGATGACGCCATCGCGAAATGCAGGTTCGCTTGGCTGACTCGTGACGTCACGTAACCGACATGCGACTGCGCCGCTGCGATGTGAAGCGGCTGTAATTTCAGTGCCATGGCTTAGGCAGGAAACATTTGGCAGTATTGGCTTGTGTAGACAACAGTATTCTCCATTTTTGGCGTTACGTAGGCTGCGAAGATCTGTCAAGTATAGGAAACTTGCCAAGATTTGCTGGCCAGTATATCCGTGATATGCCTGAGCCTAAACCTAACATGAACAAGCATGACGGGGCCAGTTCCTACGGCGTTAGCTTGCGTAGGTAGCGGTGTTCTCCATTTTTGGCTTAGGCTTAGGCTGAGTATACGTATCGTGCAAAGTAGCTAGCTTTACGCATTATTATGCTCTTCAGTACAATCGTACGCCGCCTAAGCTTAAACCTAACATGGAGAACATTGACGGGGGCAGTTGCTCAGGACGACGTTAACTTGCGTAGGCAGCAATGTCTTCTCTTTCTGGTTAGGCCTAGGCTGCGCAGGTAAGCTTTTGCATTGTGTTTGCCAGCACACCAGTAGGCCGCCTAACACCAAACCGGGTTAGGGTCAAAATCCCGACAGTCGAAATCCCGAAAGGTCAAAATCCCGCATGGGTCAAAGTCCCAAAGGGTCGAAATCCCGCATGGGTCAAAATCCCGAATAGGCCAAAAATGCAAAGCGTGGCCTTGTTTAGGTTGTGCATTGGCACCTTCTAGTTTTGGATTAGTCGAAATGACTCCTTCAGCATTTGCGGCTCACCTATAAACACAGCTGGTTTTTTCAGCAGTGCAATCTTTTTACTAACCATAAGAAGGCAAAGAGATCAGCACGGTTAACAAAACTAAAGGAGAACTAGACGTCAACGCACAACTGAAGCAAGGCCACACTTTACAGTGCACTTTCAACCTATTCAGGATTCCGACCTATCAGGATTTTGACCCGTGCGGCATTTCGACGTTTCAGGATTTCGACTGTCAGGATTTTGACCTATCAGGATTTCGACTTTCGGGATTTTGACCGCCACCGGCCCACAGGAGACTTTTACAAAAATATTAGTCTTCAAAATGACAGCAAATTGTGTCAGCAATGCAGTGGATGCTGATGTTATGACAGGGAAAGGTTTAATTTCGTCCTAACGCAAAGAGCAGAGTGCACCAGAAAAGTTTTTCTGAAACCTTAATTCCCCATGCAGCACTGATATGTGATGATCAAATGTATATGTTAAGACTTCTGATATGTTAACTTTTGTGTCTGTTGCAAATATGTGACTTAGAAATTTAATAAGAGCTGTACGTGATTAACTTGTTTCTTCTTACGGAGTGAGTCCTGTTTGGAAAATAAAACTTTTATTCCGTAGCTTTCGGGTCTCTCGTGACCCGTCTTCAGCGGTGTTAAAGTCAGTGTGATTAGAAGGAGCGTAGTCCCCATTCATCGGTTTTCGCGGTTTAAAATAGTGTTTAAAGTCTTTTTTTGTTGTCTGTCAGCTGACCGTGTTTCTTGTCTGGAAACATCTTCCTATGTAAATTCGTCTTCAGTTTCTTCCATTTTTTATGTAAATTTTATCTTTTTTATTTCCATTATAAAGATAAAATTTACATAAACATTCCAAAAAACAAAATTTACATAAAAAATGGAAGAAACTGAAGACGAATTTTTCTATTTCCATTATAAAGATAAAATTTACATAAACATTCCAAAAAATAAAATTTACATAAAAAATGGAAGAAACTGAAGACGAATTTACATAAAAGTGGATGAATTTACATAGGAAGATGATTCCAGACAAGAAGCACGGTCGGCTGACAGACAACAAAAAAAGACTTGAAACACTGTTTTAAACCCCTAAAACCGATGAATGGGGACTACGCTCCTTCTAATCACACTGACTTTAACACCGCTGAAGACGAGTCACGAGAGACCCGAAAGCTACGGAATAAAAGTTTTATTTTCCAAACGGGACTCACTCCGTAAGAAGAAACAAGTTAGTCATGAAAACCTACTGTCCCGTACCAGAAAGCTACATTTTCAAGAGCTATACGTGCATAAATAAGCATTAATATCACTCCGGTAACTTAGCTACATTTTCAAGAGCTATACATGCATAAATAAGCATTAATATCATTCCGGTAACTTACTTTGAGTCGTAAGAGTTTAACGATGTGCTCAGATGTCTTGGTGATTTGTGGCAGTCATATGTCATTACAGTATTCTCTGGCAACAGGTCAATGTCATGAAAAATTATGCAAGTCCAATTCATGGGAATTTGCATTACGTGCAGAAATGCTCCATTCAGTGATATACCTTTGTTGAATTGTTCAATTTTCGTCTGTGATAAGGAAAAAATTAATTTGTTTTAAAAAAGACGAAAGGACAAATTTAACTTGAGTAATTTGATCAACAATGAAAATGCCATAGGTTATTGGTTGATCATACAAAAAGGAATGCAAATTCAACAGCAGCGTGTGCAAATGCGTCCTGCGATTTGTGCATGGCACAATTATGGCAACTCGCTCTGCGTAACTGCAGTTGTGGATTCTCAATCCGTCTCTAACGTGCGGAAATAAGCGGTTCAGCGTACTGAACCGTAATACGCTCTTGTTTGGAGCAAACACTTCGTCTGTAAGTAAAACTAAACGTTATCGTTTGCTAAAATATGTAACATAAGCACTTTGGCAAAAGCGAGTTGAGTCAAAGCGCTTATGGTCACTGCGCTACAGTAAAACCCTTATATTAACATACTTCGTTTTTTTGACGGTAGCCTGCACAAAGAATTTGCTGAAATTTCTTGACCAATCCGGTCTTCATAAAACTCCATTTGGCGAAATGATACATAAGGGTCCGCTATGATGAAGTACATAATCACAAGTAATATGCCAATAGCGCATAGGGCACATATGGGTTCACAAAGTCTCACCAATTTCCTATAACTAACAATAGGAATGAAATATTAATAGTATTACGGAGAAAAGCCTTTCCATTGACATGTTTGTCAGTTCTGACATTTAGTAGTATTTTCTGATTCACAAAACAGTGAGAATGATTAGAGGACTGCGCATGTAACGCATAGGTAAGAAAATGAATGAGCAATATAAAGGAAGAGTTTCAATCAACAAAGACTCCATTTCAATTGAGCGGAAATCCCATGATGTGTAGAATCAATGGAAAGGCATTCGTGGGAAATTTAGTTATGCAAATTTTTGTATTCAGCACGTGACCAACATGTAAAGCCAAGCTGGAACTTCGCGAGGCAAACATTCTGCGTTAATTCAACTCATCTGGACTAAAGCACTCAAGTAATTAAAAGTGTTTGGTGAAGTCAGGTATTGATATGACATGAAATGTTACCGGCCTCTCAGTAGAAGCTTCCAAACCTTCATTGTTCAAGCACCTTTGCTAAATGTAGAAACGGAAGGAAGGTTTCCCAGGTGAGTTCCCGCCAAAGATTTGAGAGCTTCTGAAAAAGTCCGCGTTAGATGACTTCACTTAAGATTAGCACAACCCCTCTAGCATCAAAAATTTTTAAACGGTGCTCAGGTATGTTGAAACTCTGTCGATGAAACTGCCGTTAACCATAACGGGGCGGACAAATCTTTTAGAGCTACTTTTGATGTGCAGGTTATTACGATACTGAGTTTTATACGCACATCTCTTTGACACATAAACGCCGGGAAACGGTTTCACTTAAGTCGTTTTAACGTTGAGACTTCATTTGCACTGCGTGGGTGCACGGTGTGATAATTTTTCAGTTTGCATTCTTTCCAATCACACCCCAACCTACAAAAGTCACTTATCGCTGCATTAGTGTGCTATTAATGAATCGAGCGCGCTTGGCTGTCACAGGAAAGCTGGCATTTAGTATTTATCAACAACTCGTAAATGCCAGAAGACAGTTCATTGCGCTTTTCGAAATGTTAGGCAAAATAATTGAGAAATGCCTCAGGAAGCGACGTATACCATCCTCAAAGTTCGAACACGTAGGCTGTATTCACCTATGCTCACCAAATGAAGGAATATGTTCATACCGGAAACTTGGATCAGTAAAAACCCAAACTACAAAATCAAAAATAAGTGGCTTAAGGACTGCGGAACGCATCGCGTAAAGAAATAGCTTTTCCCATCTCATAGTCAGATTTTCCTCCCCACAATTGAATAGTCACTTGAGAAAGGATTTCGGGGCTTTGTCGATTATGCGCCCCACCGTCATACTGTAGGATTGCAGGCATCCTCTTCTGCCCTCATCCAAGCCTAACTCTAAAAATAAGGCTTTTATTTCGTGTTAAGCTGAGATGTGGGTACGACAGAATATCCGTAATTCCCACCGGTAAGCGCAGAACAGCATGGCCGGGAAGCTTGCCAGAAAGGAACCTGCATTTCTCAGGTGGTGGGCGCATGATCGACAAGAGCCGATTCTTGGATCCAGAGCTTTCGGCTGTGCACGCTTTTCGCGTTTAGCGAATAAAAAATTAACTTGCATAACCTGCTGCGTGAAGAAGTAATGAAACGTCCACTGTTCAATAGCTGCTGCCGAATTATTTTAATAATAAAACTTTTACATTTACATTGCTACGCTAATTATCGTTTGCATCCTGTCGCATAGACTAAATGATATTTGGTAACAATTTCGCTAGTCCATCAACGCAGTCGGTTAAAATCACGCGTATTAAAGTGTAAGTCAAGAATTTCTAAATAGCGTGCAACGCTGGACGATAAATTAATTCACGTCATTACGGGAGCTTCTCGCAAGCTTGAAAAATTAATAATAAAATTAATAATGTTTCAACTTACCTGCAAATCATTAATCCTGTCGACTCGTATCGCATTCAGGACAGTTCTGGAGTTGGGCCCATTCGAGAATCTGAAATGCTCACGAACCCAAAGCAGTGAACGTCGGTTGCATGAGAACAACAGAGCATTGAGGTCGAGGTGAAAGCGAGATAACTCTAAGCCATTGCACATAGCAAAAAACGCATGGACGGCGGTCAAATAGCGATGGACAAGCGGGAACTACCTTACGTAGTGCGTGGGTCAACCTGAATCGTTCGTCAACATGAACGGTGCGTCAACGTGAACGATGCGTCAAGTTGATCTGCGGCAACGTCAGCCGCTCCCAATTCCCATCTTTTTCAGAACTTTTGCTTTACCATGAAAGGGTTATATAGTCCTTAATTTCTAATGAGCAAAAAGAGTTCATGCAGCCATATCCGGATAGTTTGTCTATCCGGCAACGGCTGCACAAACATTTGACGCACGTAGGCTGAATCAAGCACTATTTGACGCGCAGGAAATTGACTTACTGTATTTGGCTCAAAACTACAATAAGTCGTTTTTGCAGATGTTCAATAAATGCTAAAACTGAATTACGCTGGAGTGAATTTGTTTGGAGCGTTCGGGAATATGCTTTTCGGGCTTTGCAACTGTCAGGCGTAATTTAAAGTAGTAAATTAAATTCCGCCTATACGCCCAAGAATGGCTGAAACAAGGGAATTTGTTCCCCCTTTTGAAATATCAAAACTTTAGTTTCAGCGCAATGTTAAAAATTACGTTTCCAATGACGGGCTGAAGTTTCTTAACGCGACAAAACCCAGCAAAGCCAGTATAAAAAAGCAATGTTAATTCGGATAATGGGTAAAACGGGACTTCCAAAATCATTGCAGTTGTCCGTTAGAATAGTGGACGCGCCCTTTAAGGTCCTGCTAGATTGAAGTCCTTTGTAGGAAACATAGGACAATGCATAACCTGAGCGCACTTATTGGTGAATGGTGGCGAGCGTAACTTGCACCCTTCCGAATAAACCTTCGCAGCGACTTACTGCTTGCATATTTTGCTAAGCTGCGTTTAATTTTATCTTGCTTTATTGTAAAGAACTTTATTTTTTCTGGATTTGCACGTTGAAAGGTGGTTGCAACTTTGGCGACTGATTTTCGCGCCATCCCGTCAAATGCAAAATAATGAAGACAACTTTTGTTTCGTAGCGTATTCTGTGCATTGTGGTATGGATGTTGTCCTACGCGTTCGTCCGCATTCCGAAAATGAATCTAAGCGTTCGAAACAGGGGGTAAGTGCATTCCGGAATTTTTTTGCATTCGTTGCCGAACGGTGCGCCATTTTAACTTTATAGTTTCGCGACCGTAATTCCTTTGCTAGTGACGCGTTTTGATGCAGTGTGGTAACGTTTTTTTCATTACTAACACTCCAGCGAGATGCAGCAAGCATTCATGTCGAGCACATGTGGGATCTGCCCGTGTAATGGAACTTCGTTAACTCATTGCAAAGGGCACTTTATTCAACAGTTGCGCGTTAAATCAATGAAATAAGGAGTTTCTTACCTCCCCTAAACATGAGGCCAAATTTTTTTTGTCAAACCCAAATCAGATAATGAGAACGGAGCGTCCTTTATGCCATCGCATTCGCCTGTCGCCGGTTGCGCTTGTAATCGAAAGATGAATCACTGAGTGCCTGAAAACCTTTATATTGCTGCATCTACGTGACGTATATACGAAATTTTTTCTGTTTTAGGGATACTTTACTGTACAGGACGTGCATACTCTGCTAGTTATGCCCTCTCGTAATATCTCGGCGCGCAATTTGGCCAAAATGGAAAGTAGCTTTCATTTTACCCGCATCTTTTCCGAGAGCGTCTCTCAGGAAGAGTTTTATGATGCAACAACAAAGCGTGTCGTTCAAGATGTTTTACTTGGCAAAAGCGGGCTACTATTCACCTATGGAGTGACCAACTCTGGAAAGACCTACACAATTCAAGGTTGGAACTTAGTAAACTATATTTCTTCCGTTATCCATTTTGATTAGCCTTGAGCAGGATTATTGAAACAATTGTTGTTACTTTGTTGATATTTAATATTGGTAACGCTTAATTAGCTTTGTTTTACTTTAAACGGCTTGATTCGTGCTTATTTGGCAAGTTTGCGATCTCGCAACGAACGTCTGGCAAACAGGACACGTACGCGGGTTGACACTAGTCGTTGGTGCGTAATTTCAAACGTAGTTGCGTCGACATGCTAATACAGCATTTTTATAATGTTGGCTTGTAGTACGGTATTGAAAAAAGGTAAAGTAATAAAGTGTTTTCAGGTACACCTCAAGAACCCGGCATCCTAATTCAGGCGTTGCGCGATTTGTTTGACCTTGTTCCTATGAGCGGGCGTTCGAATGCCACTTTTCGCCCTCACGGTAGCAACGAAATGCGTCGCATGACTCCAAAGGAAATGGAACAAATGCGCTTGTTGAAAAAGAAGCTGTTCCATTTCGCCTGCTCAAAGGTTGTATAGCTTTTTGACAATTGGAAAAATGACGATTCTCCGTCTTAGCTGCTCACCGGTGTTCCAGAAGGTTGCAGCAAGCTTTTGCCCGATTTAACTCGTCCTTCCACCCGCAAGCAGTGGAAAGATGCACTGTCTCCTTCACGTAAGGCATTGCTATTTTCAGTCTTCTGTCGGTCCATTTTGTAGCCGTGCCAAAAAATTTTCGAAGCGACCATCTCCCACCTGGTTTTATGATTTTTTTAAATTTTAATGGAATAATGTAATATGTTCCGACTGCCCTACGTTTGTCCGTAGTTGCTCCTAATGACTGAACGGGCAGAGAGAAAGGTGAAAAGACAGTGTTAGTCTGCCACCAAATGAAATCGTAAACGCGTTTCTTTTGCTTACCTGCATTCCATACCGTATGCCGCAACAATTCTTCTGATGATTTTAACATGTTTAGTACTCAACAAGTAAAGCTGTTCTAAATATTCAAGTGTTCATTTAGAATAAAGCGAGCTTCTTATGTTATAAAATCACAGTAGACTTGATAGTTCTCAGCCCTTTTCTAAGCTTGTGATTGCATGCGTTTTTCCCGCCTAAAGCTGTGTTGCGTATTGAGATAACCGAAATGGCGCCGCTAAATTTTAGATGCCGCTTCGCCGAGATCACGTGCGGTCGAAGAGTACAATATCTGGGTATCCTTTATCGAAATTTACAAAGACCAAGTGTTAGATCTCCTGAAGTTACCGAGTGAAAATTGCGAAGCTACGTCTTTGAAAGTGGCTGAAGGACGCAATCGAATGTTCTTCGTAAAAGGTAAGGTGTACCTTAGTTGGTAACGTTTTTTTCTAAACCGTCTTTCAGGCGTTCGTGAAATCCAAGTTCAGTCCGCCGAAGAGGCATTGATGCTGTTCTCCACCGGAAAGCGTAACCTTCACGTCAAATCCACCATGTTGAACAGGAACTCAAGCAGAGGGTATAAGTAGCGCATTCAACATCTCAGTTTTCTGACGCCCTTAACGATTTAGCCACAGTCTGTTCACTATTCGGGTAGTGAAAGTAAACGATAATGGGACTGGTTGTATGCAACAGACACGGTAGAGACAGATTAATGTTATTTCGTTTAGCGAGTCTTTATGCTTCCAGACTGACCTTTTGCGATTTGGCCGGATCGGAGCGCTTAGCAAAACATGACGAAGGCGAAGATCGCATGTTTGAATCCGTGAAAATCAACTCATCTTTGCTTGTACTGAGCAGATGTATTTCCGCTCTCTACTGGAATCAGAAGCATCGGTTGTTTATGTCGAGTTGTTTGAATTCAAATTAACTTACCTGCGCATCATTTAGCTACCGACAGCAATTAGTGCCGTACAGAGATTCAAGGCTAACGCGCGTTCTGCAGCAAAGCCTGGCTTGTTGCGAGAACATGTGCATGATTGTGAACATCAATCAGAACGCGTCGTCTTTTCGCGATACGTTTTACGTTCTTCGATTTGCCGCCGTTGTGCAGATGGTAAACGAACGCAACGACGGAATGGTTAACCTTTCCGTCTTCGCTTTTTTTCCCAGATAAAAAAAGTGCCTAAGCGCTCTGGCACTATTGTCAAAGTTGCGCGGAACGAAAGCAAACTAACCGAAAGCAACCTTAGGAAACATCGCACATCGGACAAGTTGCTGAAGGTACGTGTATCTGTAAAGTACAAAGGAAAGTACTGTCGATTCGGCTTTAGCTAAGCGAAAACATGTTCAAAGATAGACAAGCAAATCGAGCTCGTCTTGACGTTCACAATGAAGGGAAAATGTTTTCAGAGGTTCCCTTATGCTCATCTTGCCTGTATGCTTCGACAGTAAACTTATAGGAAAACTTTGATGTCAACGACGACGACGACGACGACTTTGTGACTGAACAGTCTACGGTTTGTACGCTGCAACGGCGTGGCCTCCTCTCTCGGCGAGTGCTCGTCGCACGAAGACTACGCAAGAAATCTGAACTATCAATAATGGTTGATCACGTAATCTCTTTGTTTATCTCATTTGTCTTTTTGAACCAGAGGGAGGCTCTGCTATTTTTGAAAATGTTGGGCGTTCGTCGTAGTTACAGCGTAGTCCAGTTTGTCCAATTTATTATTACTATTGTGTAATACACTGGACTACGCCGTATGCAAATTAAAAATATGCATTCCCCTTAGAAGCATTGCAGTGTTTTTTGTTGGCACGTCTTCTATCATTCTACGTAGTTAAAGCTTTCCATAATATCGAAACTACGCTTGTTGTTTTTTGTTCCCTTAAAGTCATTTTTTTTACTTACTCTTCTTTTGAGCATAGCTTTGTTATCCCGAAATTGTTATCCCGACTTTCGTTATTGCGCACCTCTGAAAGGGTAAAAGAGTTAAGCACTTTTTTATGCAGTAATTCGTTGGGGATTGCAGTTGGTAACGCAAGACAACGTCTTCCGTATTGGTGATTAGCGTATCTGATATTGGGATTTTCTATATTTGCTTTGTGGGATAAAATTATGGGAAATTTTGTGCCGTTTACGATGAGATGACGTTTTCGCGGGCATTGGCGCTGACCATTGGTTGTAACGGCGGGTACTCCACTCCTACGGGCATTTACGCAACATTTGTATTTTGCATGCGCATTGTAGGTTATTGCCGCCGGTCTTTTCCGCTTTCGAAGTACGTAACATTTCAGCGATACAACGGCGACGAAGGGATCGACGTATTCGGCAAACTATCGAGTATAGTTACGGTAAGAAGCTCTTCTTTATTTTTACCTGTAAGCTGTGACCTTTGCTCAAAAGTGATAGTTCGCAATTTAAACGTATTGTTATCTTTATGGGACTTGAAAATCTTACAGTCGGATGGGCATTTGAAAACCAAGAAAAGAACGTGAACATTTTAGGACGACGAATAAACATTAGGAGAAAGAAGTGATCGCAATTGCTTAATGAACTACTGGCCGTTTTAAGGTGAAATCCCGAATATCAAAGTTCTAAATGATCAAGAATTAGGGTCCGAGTGAGCGGGATCCTATTGTGGCAGTCTCCCTATAGCTGATTCATAGTTTCGATCCTTTCAGTACTTAGACTTTTTTGAGTTTTGGAAAATTCGGTATGCCGACCGTTCAGGTTTGGGCCCTATTCTGCACTTCTGACTTTCGAGATCTCATCTTTTTCCGCTTTCAGCATTGGGAGCCCTAAGCCGTCTGCAATCAATTTGCCTTTGAAATTGCACGTTGCCATTTTTGCTACAGTCACATTTCCCATAAATCAGATCTTCAGGATTTTGAAATAGATTCGCATTTTTCATCCCAAACAATTCAAACGTAAAGAGGATACATTTGAACTTTATTCCTACGAAGCATTTATAGGTGATGACGTTTTTCAGAAGGAAGTCGCAGTAGATAAAGTCGAACAAGCAGCAGAACACGTTGCAACGGAGAAGTAACGGTTTCCTTTTTAGGAAGAACCTGTTAGCAATGATTATCCGATCCATTCTACGCCTAACGCTACAATCTCTGCAATCCCTTCGACTGGTGACCATGGCTCACCAGAAATGCCATGCGAATCAGAGTTTCCGCCCGCAGAGGCAGTTGAACATGATTCGAATTGTAACATTGCGAATGAAGAAACGCTTGCGCACTCATCGCCTTGGGTAGGCAAGTCCATTTTGCCGCCAAGAAAGGTAGGTTGACTGTTCACCTGCTTGCCATAGAACAGGCGTTGCTTCAGGTAAGCTATCGGGACGCCGAGACAATGACGAGCCCCATCGTTGAGCAGGCAGTGTTTTCTGCACCCGAGAAGGTAACAATAAGAGTTTGCTCTTTGATTCATTTGTCGCTCTCTAAGTTTTTTTTTTTGCTTCCTTTTCTTAATGGAGGAAATATCTTTCAGGCTCATTCGGCTGACGTGGGTACGTGGACGGATGATTCCTATTTCGATCCTGACCTGCTCAGTTTGACTTTGAAGGAAAATACTAGGTTAAAGTATATACAGGTTGGCTCAATTTGAATGTAGCGTTCCTCTTGAGCTTAAGATGATTGGTTGTTCCAGGAAACGCTTGCACGCGAGTGCGTCATACTGCGCAGGTCATTGGAAAGGGCACAAAAAGAGCTGCATGAACTGAAAGCTGAACAACGCTTCGCTTATTCACCTGCAGATCATTCTGTTTCAAATAGCAGCTCGTCGGCTTCTGCCAACTTGGACGTTGACAAAGTAAGTTGTACCGTAAACAGTTCCGCTTGAAGCCTTGGTGTATTCAAGCAATTTTGCTACCATTGCCGCTATGCTGCGCAAAGCATTTTCCTTTTAAGCACGCCCGTGCTTCAGTGTAAAGTTGACTTCTCACTTAATGCTTTGCGAAGTTGTTCCTCAGCTTCAGTTATGTCTCTTGGTCATTTTCATTCTAGTCTAAACAAGGTGCTTTAAAGCGGTAGCTTGCCAGCGGCTATGCTAATTTGTTTGTAAACTTTTTATTGTGCTTCTTCAGGCTACCGACATGTCTGCGGTTGAATCTCCGTCTTGCTCGGTCGTCACCAGCAAAGCCGCATCTCCTTTACCTGCTATAGGTGCACATTATTCCGTAACGAGCTGCGATTACGCCGACACTAAGCGAGCGCGGGTAGACGATAGGGTAAGCTCACATTGAACGTGTATACCAGATGTTTTCCACTTGCATACGCACCTTATACACAGCGTGAAGACAATGTTCTAACATTTTAAAGAATGTAACAATATTGCACATGATCGAATGTCGCAGTTTCCCTGTGCATTATTTGAGATATCCTTCGATGACTGATTTTGATTTTGTAAATTAACACAGCAAGAAATTATCTCAATGCGAGTAGGTATGGGCAGTTAATCCAAATGCAGTAATTCGTATAATTCCTAAGCGGGTCCTGCGTGGATGAGGGCGCATTCTGCCGAGTGGCTTTTGAGACTTTTCCTTCCTCTTTGTCACGACAAGTCTTGAAGCGTCGCATAAAGACGCTTATTTGTGACGTCCTGGCGACCCTCAGAGAAGTTCTAACTGTTTGGGCATTTTGAATAGGGGATCCTCCACCTCTATTCAATTTACATAACGTGTAAAAGCGAAGTGCCCCAACCTGCTGTGGTGGAAATAGTTTTTACTTCGTTCGACGCGCTTTGCTTGTATGAATTAAATTTTCACGCAGTTTAACCGTGCCGACTCTTTGTTGCAGGATAGCGTAGCGGAACAGTTGTACGGGGAAGAGCTGTCCTGCCTAAGCCACCAGGAAAGTGACATTTTCACTAGCGAGCTTATCGCTGAGTCGGACGAGAGGACGGTACTGTTACTTTTTAAAATATAAGAGTATTCAGGTTCACTTGCTAACTTTTAGATCCCTGCAATAGAACTGTCACCGTGTAGCAGCGATAACCATTCCGTAAGTTCCGCAGCGAACTCTTTTAGCGCCATGGAAGGGGAAGTAAGGCTGTCTGGCGACTTGCTATGCCAACTTTTACGTAATGCATATCTAGAGCTCCGGTGAACAAGGAACCAGCAAGGACGAGAGCACCATGGCTGAAAATCTCAGCCAGAATGTAACTTCTTTTGTAACTAGCCTCAGTGCCTCGATGTATCGTTATTTCAGTCGACTATTCGAGGCGTGCCCGTCTATTGTCCCCTTGTGCGGCTTAAGAAATCCAGAACGGCAGGTTACGGTAAGCGACTTGTTGAATAATAATCAAGCGCATTGAGAGACATTAATCACTGATATAAGTGATATTTAATTTAAGAGAAGCCTGTCCAGTCGAATGTTACAACCTCAAGCGAAAGTACTGAAATCTCTGTTAGGAAGTCGAAGCGGTCAGGTTTGCACTTGGACACTTGCTCATCATTCAGTAGATACAATCATTAGTTTATCTTTTAGGCGTGCTTATAAAGTCACTGAGCACGGCTGTGTGCAGGGAAGGGCGGCACAAGCTGTCGCCAAGTTCTAAAGAGCATACGGAGGGACCTCGTTTGTTGCGAGATGCCGACTTGACCTCTGCCACGGGATTGCAGACCCCGCCGGTTGTTTAATCAATGTATGAAGGTGTGGAGATAGAGAATATTGTTGTTTCAGGAAGAAAAGCATGAGCGATCACGGTACAGCAAGAAGGATGCATTGGGCATTATAGTGAGAAAAGTGCAACGCATGTGATCCACGCTTTTTCGTCGCGTTGGGTCTGCGTGTAGTTTCATCTTAGCTGTAGCTACTTACTTCATTTTTTTACGCTGTGTAATAATGCTTTTTTTGCTAACAATGATGAAACCTTATAATGCATGTTATATCGTACATTGTATAGACCATTGTAAGGGTTCATCATTGTGCCATAAATATCGTACATACAAGTAGAAATGAACTCTTATTTCCAGTGAAGGAGACTTTCACTGCTTATATGCCAAAGGGGAGCTGGCCATGTTTTTATGCCAACAATATATTGCTGAGTATACAGCACAGCTGTCCCTTATTATTCATTTCATCTGTTTCCTAATGCAAGCTAACATGAAGCGTTTTACTGTGTTGGCAATTGCGGGTTTTCAAGCAATTACTCATTTCTTCGGGTGATGCGCCTTTCTGCTGGTTTCCACCCGTCGCTTTAGCAATAAAGTTGTCTTAACGCTCAACAAGCGGCAAACATGAAATGGCAAATGCCTTTGAAGAATTTGCATACGCAGAGTCTAGTGAAGCCATGCACCAATTAATCGTCCGTTGATCGATCCTTGTTTTGTGATAAAGGATATGTCCAACGAGAATAAAAGCTTTTCAAGAAGAAGTAAAACTTCAGCGCTCTTTACTGCAATCTGCTCAAAAGACTCACATGTGATCAGTTACTTCTAATGGAAAGCATTCTTTGCGAGCGTACCTACTTTCCTCAATGAGGAAACGCCTGTAAGTCCACTTTGCGTCAAGAGCTTAACTCTGCGAATATGCGCGCGTTGCTTTTTTTTCGTGCGCAAGCATTGGAGTGCAGCGCGTCTTTGTTTTACTGTTTTGCCGTTGGTAAATTTTTCCAAAAGCCAAAATGTTGATGGAACAAATTTTAGACATTGCCCAAAGCAATCTCCTCGTCGCCTTACAATGATTGTGAAACTTGCTTTCCAGGCAGTACGTATTTGGTGCTTTGTTTTAATGGTATTCACCAGTAGCTTGAAAGCTCGTATGATTGCATTTTTCATTGCCGTTTGCCATTACAAGCGTGAAACCATAACGTAATAAAGGAATAAGCTTATAGCGTAAGGAAGTAGGATGCTGAATGAGTAAAAGTTCAAGTGAACTGATATCTCTTTGTCCTTTAGTTCAATTCTACTTTTTCAAAGTGGATACAGGCATTCATTGTTCTTATATGGAGTGAATCCTCAGTGTGCGTTAACACTGCGTATATGCAGCTTATTTTTTGTACACACAGTCGCTTATAACTTGAGCGGATAAAGTCTTATGCAATTAATTGTTGTTGTTGTTGTTTTAAAAGATTTTAATTTGCATACTTTCCCAGGGCCGCTGCGCAAGGAATGCTTTCAATTATTCAAACTTGCAAGCAGGCAGGAAATTGTTGCCAGGTGATGACTCCGCTACTTTATGTAGCAGCGATTTATACGTGCCCCAATTTTCTCTGTTCAGCTTCAACTGTAGCATTGCGATTTACGCATCACAAGCATGAATCAACGGACGAAAGCCAACGTAAGTTTTCTGGCATTTGCTAACCTGCGCATTCTTAACCGTCGAATGCTTCCCGCGTAACGTTTTGTTTGCATAAGTTCTAATCTCATTGTTGCACAACATGTCATGAAGCATAACATTTTAGCCAATAGAGCTACCGTTTAATAATGAAGCGGAGAAAACATGTTGACACCGAAAGGGTCGTTCAGCGAAGTCTTCTCCAGCAGAAAAACCTTGGGATCTTGTCTCTTAGCCGCGCTATCGTCATACTGTAAATTGTCTAGCTATCCCGTTCTGCTCTTATCTAAGCCTAAGACTAAACATAAGGCTTATATTTTGGCTTAGGCTTAAGTAAGAGCAGAACAAGATGACCGGGATGCTTGCCAGTAAGCGCAGAACAGCATGGCCGCATGTTTGGCAGGAAGGAACCTGCATTTTTCAGACGTCGAACGGCTAAGTGGCAAAATGCGGAACATGCGTTTCAACATGACGTATTTTTACAATATTTCATTTTATGTATATTTTTACGGAGACAGCCTGTTCACTCAACGGTGTTGAATGTCGGCTGCTTGATAACAGGTCTTTATGGTTTCATTTTCTCTGTAGCACAGGACTATTTCCAAAAATTGAAATTTTGGTGCGAACTTATTCTGCCACTACAGTGGAACCGCGATTATAACAACAATACTTGCCAGAGGGTAGTTGTTATATC
>KN538381.1:529515-599334 GCA_000797535.1 Trichuris suis
GATTACGGTTCAGATGCGATCCCTGAGCTAACGCCTAACGCTTTTAAGAAGGGATGCCAAACATTTGCAAAACGGTAATGGCGGAGTAGGTTTATGCCGGAAAGGTCGGTAGAGGTTCATTAAGGAAAGCGAAAAGGCGATTCAAAATATAAAGCAATGTATGCTCGTTAGAAGCACTGCATTTCGCTTGCTTTGTTGCAAACGCGTTGTCATAAACGGAGCTTGCGTATCTTGCCGCCTTCTCAGTTCCTCGCATTGCAGCCGCTCCTCCGCCCACGATCCCTCGACCGCAGGACCATGCGCCGAATTTTAAAGGTCAAGCTGTGATCGGCGGTGCTTTCAAAGAAATCAAACTTTCCGACTACAAGGGCAAATGGCTGATTCTTTTCTTCTACCCACTGGACTTGTAGCGTTTTTACATAGCATCGCCGTGCCGGGCTCTTTCAATTGATGCTTTTAGCACCTTTGTATGCCCCACGGAAATTATCGCTTTCAGCGAACGTTCGGCTGAATTCAAAGCGATTAATTGCGAGTTGATTGCGTGTTCGACGGATTCCCATTTCTCTCACCTCGGCTGGATACGTACCGCAAGAAAGGTTTGAACTCCGAATGGCTGGTTGAAAATTTGCATGTAATCAAGTTTTAAGGAAGGCGGATTGGGTGAAATGAAAATTCCCGTCATGTCTGACTTTGGCAAAACGATCGCCCGTGATTACGGCGTGTTGTTGGAAAAGGATGGAATTGCCCTACGGTAACTAATTGCTTGCTGCACAAGTACTATTGAAGCTATGCGAGATATTTAATTTTAGAGGTTTATTCGTCATAGACCCCAAAGGTATTGTGCGTCACGTGTGTGTGAACGACCTGCCAGTTGGTCGATCGGTAGACGAAGCGTTACGAGTCGTCATGGCCTTCCAATTTGTCGAGAAGCATGGAGAAGGTACGATGAACTATTTCATTTTCCTGTGAGTTAAACAGCGCAACAGTTTGCGTCCGAATAAGCTACTTTTGCGAAAGTTACGATTTGCAAGTACCGGTAAATCAATTGTGTACTCAGGTTCTAGCAGCTAAGCTGACTGCTTATGACATTACCGTACCCTTTTTATTTTTTAAAAATTTCAGTTTGCCCAGCCAACTGGAAACCGGACTCGCCAACGATCAAACCTAACCCAACGGAAGCAAAAGAGTACTTTTCGAAAGTGAACAAGTGAAGTACACACAATGCGCGCTGATGCTTTCTCATTAGCGAATTTTCGTAACCGTGAATGTTAGCGTAGAACATATGCAGTTTTGTCGTTACTGAAAACGAAGCATCGAAACGTAAACCTTTCCATTAACTCTTTGCTGGCACAGGTTTAATTTCTTATTTTGAGATTGTTTGGCCACCTTACACGTCGATCCTTTATTATTCCTTTATGCGATTCATTAGCGTGAACGCAGCCTAAATTGGAAGTTTGTCACTTCTAATAAATACTCTTACATTTGGAGCATCTCTTTATGTTTGTTCGCATGAAGATTGATTTAATGAATGCGTTTGGCAAATACTCATTGGTGGGGCTCTTGACAGTGATAAGCAGAAAAATTACAGCGCATGAAGTGCATTGAAGCTTACCAAAGTGACCGTATGCATATAGCCAACAAAATAGCGCAAGCAGGTCGCTATAATAGAATTAGTCATTTGACCGTTGCGCCTAAATGAAAAATTAACCATGTTATCATTTGGTGTGTTTTTTTGGGAACAGCAATTAGTTTTCCTGCTCTCAGCAGCCAATATGACCAGTTTGCTATTTCGAAAAAGTAATACGCCACTCTTCTGCATCAGAAGTAATGTCTTTAATTTGCTTCCCATAATTTCTCGTGTCATACACGTAAAACGTGAATAAACAGAATAAATTTCAAAACCCACTGTGGCCTTGTTCATAATGACTTGAGCATACTTAAGTACGGTAATTTAACTTTAGGTGATGTCTTTTCGATTGCATTTAGATTTCGTGCTAATTTGTACTTTCGTCCCAAGTTGTAATCTGAAAATGTCAACGCTTCATATGGCTTTCGTTTAATCGATCATTCTTGGCGATTTTCAGGTAAGCCATTAATTTGCTTTTACCACAGACATTATTCGCGAAATGTTATAAACTCTATGCCCTAATAAGTACGAAAGCTTCTGCTCGGGCCGAGCAAAAAATACGTCGCCACGACAGTGCGCCTAAAGATTAGGTAAAAGTTTAAAAAGACGTTTCCGTAGAAAAATCGTTAGCAGTCCTTTCGCCGGAATAAGCATCTCTTTGGTGAGGTGGTTGCCGTAATTTTTCGAAAACGGCTATTTAATTTAAGATGTCGTAACTTCTGCATTCTTATTAATTTCCGACCATAAAATGTGTTGACATTTTCAAGTTTGGAGCAAACTGTTACTGTGAAGTATACTGTCATTTTCTGCGCGTCATCGCCGCCGCATTTTCTCTCTTCTTGTACCTTCAATGGAGCACATTGTGTAAGATTGACGCGTCAGCTTGCGTAACTGTAAGTTACGAGAGAAATACGCGGGGGTTTCTGGCTCGTATAGATGTGTTCAATCTCAGTTGAATAGGGATAAGGTATGGAAGCTGCTCTTCAGCCATGTCCGCTTTTTCAATATTCTTTAATGTTTAAAAAAATCAAGGCCATCTTATACGCGAGATTAGGATTCTATTAATGTACTCGTCATTCGGCCATTTTTAAATACGAGTTTATAAGAACCGATCTAACGACCTTTGCATGCACCGAACCTTTTGGACAGAAATTTTTTAGCATTTCCTTAGGTCAGTCTATACAGTGTTGTTTTTCAGAAAAATGAAAAGATTTGCAAGTATCTTAGCTACTGTAGGAAGAAGAGTGAGCAACAAACATGTCAGTTGGGCAAACTTTCATTGTTCGAGTCGTCTGCTCGATTTGTCCGAGTTCTTCGATTCTCCGTCCAACTGGGATCAACAGGTTGTCAAAACAGGTCGTCCCTGGCGCAAAGAAGAGCTGCGCATAAAAAGCAACTCGGACCTGCACAAGCTGTGGTTCGTTCTGTTGAAGGAACGCAACATGTTGTTGACAATGGAACACGCAGCGAAGGTTGAAGTTGAACTTTTTCCATGTCCCGAACGTTTGGACAAGGTGGAGATAAGCATGAAAAATTTGCAAGAAGTTGTCTCAGAGCGCAATAGGGCTTACTGTCTGTTAACTAAAGGACACACCGGCGAGCGACCGTGGCGTTGGATCGTCAACGAATTCGGCTTTCGCGTAAAGAAATACCTTAACGAACATGAAACACCGCCAAAGCCTGGCGAAGAGCCATTCGAAGAACCGTACATAAGCGACGACGCTTACGTATTTCAAAAATTGTGGAAGGAAAAGCTTTACAGCGATAAGCGCGAAGCTCGAGACTTAGAGCTGCGAAATTCTCGAAGGCACAAGTTTATTTACCGTTACTGACAAGTCAGTTGTTGTCGTAATAGCTTTTATTATTCAACTGCCAAAATCATAAAGCAGCCAGTTCAAATCTTACGTCAGTTCGTGAATCGATTCCATGTCCTTTAATGCGGACATATCTCCAAGACGCTCCCACCACGAAGGTAAAAGCTTCTCGGCAATCAGACGAAACCAAGGGCTAAACGAAATTAATTTTTCATTTCGTTGGCTGAGTTCTAAAATTGCCCAATTATAAAAAGAATCCAAGTGACACAATTGGCAAACCAAGAAGGCTTTTCAATTGTACCGGTGAGACGTACTGGGTCATCTCGACCTCGTCCAAGTTTGGCAAAGGCACCAAATCGCTTTGCGTAAAGATTATGTAATCAAGTTCATGTTCGCCCAAATCTTCCGTGTATTGCGCTTTGTATAAGATGCGACTTACGCAATGGAAGGATCTCAAAGGAAGCTAAAATAGGCTTTTTCATAATTTTCGAATCTGCTGAGCAAAAGGAGCTCTCAGGGCACTATTTTAAAATTGAAATGCTCTAGGAAGAGTCGCAAAGACTGAGTATGGCAAAGCTAGTAACGATACAGGGCTAGCATGGACATGCTTACCGGCGCTATATTGAACTCTTGCGACATCTTTCTTTGCGCAGCACGCTTAATTCCAATAAAGGGCGGTTTGTCATCCATTTCTTCGGCATTGTACAATGGATGACTGCAGCAGGTGTTGCTCCATACACCTGAAATGTCCTTGAACGGGAAAATAAGGAAAACGATTGCTAAGGGAAAGAATTGCCACTTTGGAAAAGTTGGCAAACACGCATTATTAGTATTAATCGAAGCCTACCAGGAAAGAGCAACTTTTTGGCAGCTCTTTTTTGTATCAGCATGTCACCGTTGGAGTTGAAGAGGAAAACGCTGAATGCGCGGTGAAGGGATGCTGAAGATGGGCGTTTTAAAACGCTGGCAAAAAGCAATGAGCAGAAATGAACCTCCACGTTTAATCTGAGCCCAACTGTGAGCATCTTTAGTATTAATACTGCCAACAACGTTGTCTCTGGTGTCGACAGCAATAAGCGTCGCCAAGTCCAACGAAGATAGGCCACAAGGTGTACTGCCTGAACAGAGCGCCCTAAACTTGAGGATACGTATAAGATCAAATCTTACTCTATTCTTACCTTAAGCCAGGCGCAGCAAGTTTGGCAAAGTGGAAACACAAACGAACTTTCAAGCAACGCATTTATAAGCGCTAAATTTGAAAAGATTTGAACTTAAATTTATTTTACAAAGGTGAACAGTTAATTTGCAAGGAAACACATTTGCCGCATTTGGATGGATTGCTTGCGTGTAAAATCAAGCAACAAGCTGAAAGTCACAAGATAATCTTACTTTCAGTAAAGAGAATGCAGGTTCGCCGGACAAATAATTCTTCATTCAAGTAAGAACGGTAAGATTATTGGGCAACCAATTGACTGTTGCCTTCTGATACTTTTTTAATTAAAAATCAAGCTAAGCTAATAACAGGATGCTTCCGAATCGATTTTAATCACGTAAATTAGTTCCTATAAAAACTTCATGCATCATAATGGGGCAGGTACATTTGTTTAAAAAATGTATGGATTTTTCCGCAGCTGCGGATAGCATTTCGACAGATGAGCAAACGCTATCCGGGCGTTGCCGTCTGTCTCCGCAGCGCTGTTTTGAAGTCAAATAAGTACACAGAGCCCATGGAACAGTGCCGGAGCCGGACAAGAAAAAACGAAATAAAAAATTTTCTTATTTTTTCCTACTTTTACGTGCCCTTTTTCCTCTTTCCCTCTAAATTAATTCGCCCTTTTTCTTCTGGTATCACAGTTCGTTTATTTGTTCATTGCCTTTTGCATCTGCTCCCGTCTCCCATCAATCTCCGTTATTTACTCATTCTCCTAAGTACTTAAACTCATATTTTGCTTCTATTTGCCTTTGTCGATTATTAAATCAAGTTTGTACCTTTTAATCACTTACTTTATTTAAATTCCCAAATTAAGAAAAGCAACCCTAAGTCATGATGCACAGACCGGTGTGCAGGCAGACGGAGCTGCCTGGACAACTTTTGCTTGTCTATCAAAATGCTATTCCCAACGGGGGCAAAATCCGTACATTTTTCGGATCTTTCCTGTTTGCTGCCCACCAATCATACTGTAACTTCGCCTAAGCCTAAGCTACTGTGACGACGGTTCCTGAAGCTTAGGCTTAGGCGAACTGGTGGGCAGCAAACAGGAAAGATCCCATTTCTCAAATAACTTAGTTCCTATTAGACTTTGAAACTCCACTAGTTAAAAATTAACGACATCAGAACAATTCAAAAAGTTTCAACTGTGTCAATTTTGGCCTCAGTATCTGACATAACGTCATCTTCTTGGATCAGATTTAGATTAGTTTCCAGGATCGTCATACTGTACCCTAGAATGCAGGTTGCGTCCTAATGCAGCATTAAGGGTCAAACAGCTGTTGTTATCAGATCGAGTACAGGGCTCTCTGTAACGTTGACCGAATGCAACAATTGACCAGCTGATCCAGAGTACACTGGCATGTTTGACCTTGTTATTGCTATTTCGCTAACGCGTGTAGACCAGGCAGTTAGATCAGATCGTGCATCACTGGCGGTCGTGTGTGCATTGCAGTGCTAAAGCTGTCGTTCAAAGGACATAACAACGTGTGACGCAGTTTCCAAGTTGGACGCCCGTTGGATTTGTGGTTCACGTTGGAATAGACTCAAGCAGTGGCCATGTCGACCATTTCTCAGGGTTCTCTGGAACCGTTTCACTTAGCAACCGGCATTGATGGTTGGGAGGAATGGATAGAGCGTTTCAAAAATCTTGCTGAAGCGAACAGTGCTCAAGAAACGGGTTATCTCTCACTCTTCTTTCTGAACCATTGTGGAGGGGAATTGTATGGACTTCTGCGTGACGCACTGGCACCCGAGGAACCTAAGACAAAGTCGTTCGAGCGACTGGTACAGACAGTAACTGAAAAGTTGGATCCGAATCCTTGTATATACACAGCGCGGGCAAAATTCTACACTAGAGAACAGCGAACAAGAGAATCTGCGGAGGAGTTCATGACGGAATTGCGACGCTTAGCCCGACGCTGTTGTTTTGAAGCTGCCCCGACTGCTGCTGAACGAATGGAGTTGCAACTGCGAGATCAGTTTATGATCGGCATGTCAGACAATGTAACGCGAGATCGCCTTCTGCTTGACCCAAAAATTTCAATGGCTGACCTGTATATGACCGCGCTGAACGCAGAGACTACAGTGGCGCAGTCAAGATTACTGGATTCCATGAAGCCTTAAGAAAACAATCCCAATGTCAATAGGTATCAACAAAAAAGAAGTTTCCGTGATGGCGATTGCTGAAGACTGAATCATTATGGCTGAAAATCACAGTGTAAGTAATACAGCGCATATGCGCATCACTGATTTGCAGCTGTTGAAAAGTTTCTACCTCACTGTTATCAGTTTTATGACGATGTGATTTATGACTGTGTTATTCGTTTTCGTTGTTGTTAATGTATCTTTCCACAAGCGTCTATCCGAAATTGGACGTAGTGACATTTTGCACCTAATCAATAATTGGAAAGCGTTAATTAAATCATACAAGCAATTCACTTTTCAAATCTGTAAAAGCGTAGGAGAACTGCTATATGCAATGGTAGCAAGTTGTTTTTCACGCGTGTACGTCTGTCAAAACTTAAGATAGCTATTCAGCGAAGGCAGTAGTTTATTCACGTTTCGTCAGACTTTACCTCCCTTAAACAGCATATCTTACAAAAAGGAAATTGCATAAGTTGCAAACGAAGTTGCCTATTACTGGCAAAAGTATACCAGGGAAAGATAATTGCAAAAATAATCCTTAGCGAGAACAACACTACTCTGCCGCTGCTTAAATGAGCATATGCATTATAGCTTCCATACTGGTATGCTTCTGGAGAAGCGCTGTAGAGATGCACGATCACGTCGAAAACGTTGGAAGGAGCTTGCGTGAGCATATAGGCAATGAACACGTGGAAGCTATACAAAGCCTGGCGCATTTCAAACTTTGTCGCTAACAATGCGGCTGTTGGGCGATAATAAAAGGTGAGAACACGAAACTGATGCGCACGGTACAATATGATTGACAAGGATGCAAATATGATTAACAAAGGGCATATGTAACAAACAATTGTGAGCGCAATTATAAATATTACGGACTGCATTCTATCGTACTGTTTTGTTAAGCAAATTTCTGCAGGCAAAACGAAGGCGGACCATTGATTCAGGGAAGCAGCAATGGCAAAACATACCGACTGGAGTAGGCATACAGCAAGAATAAACAGCGCTTTGCTATTTGTTATGCGGTTTGAGTATTGGTCGGGAGAATGAACTGCAGCAGCTCGTTCAGCCACCATTACCGTAATGCCCAAAAGCGTTTGAACTTTCACAATGATAAAAACAAATGATCCAAAGGGGCATAATGAATCAAGCCACGCTGTACTGTTAGCTTTGGAAAATATCCGCAAGCCTTGAATGAAAATTGTGTCAACGAGCAAGACAAGTGCAAGATGGGCAATGATGATGTTGAAGGTTGATTGACGCAACTGATACTTCAACAAAATGGTGATGACAAGAATTAAATTTCCCAAGGCTGACAGAATGATAAGAAAATCAACGCAGTTTGCTCCTGGACATTGCCAATCCATTGCGATCGTACGATTCCGAAAAGAAGACAAGAAATGTTGTCAATGTTGCTATGGTTGCAAACGCGCTGTGATTACGCTAGCTTCGATTGCCCTTTATTGACGTGATTTAACATTGCTAAAAGGTTAACCAGAGAAATATGCGTCTGTACAAGCGTGTGGACGTTGCAGATCAAGAAGACAAAAGTTACAGATTTTGGAAACGACTTTTTCCTCTTGGCAATCCACATTTCCTTTGAAAAGTACCTCACGCTCTTTAATCGCTGAGATATTTAAAAATTAGGGGGAAATTAAATCCATAACTTTAAATTTGCCTAAGGAGATCACATGATATGAAAACGACAGCTTGGCCTGACAGTGAGTAGCTCCTAGCGACAAGCTAGTGCATTTTCATAATATATCACCAATGGCTATTCCTTATTTGCGATCCGGCAGCTGATTTTACAAGGCATTCATTAGTCCCTATCGCTGAATTCAGCTCTGCAAGACTATTTCAATTTGTTGTAATAAACGTGCGAAAGAGCCGAGTCGAACGACACATTTTCTAATTTTTTTTTCATGGCCGCTAAGAGTGCAACGCTGACTTTGAGCTTTATTTCATCTTAATTTTAGGCAACGTAGTAAAAAAAACCTTTTGTATGTAACCTGCATACAGGTACGGTAATTTTAAATTCTGGATTACAGTTGCCGCATCCTTATGCGTGATAATTAGGTACGTATTCATATCAGAGTATTTTCTTTGTGCCTCTTGACAAATCTCCCACTGGAATATGATTTTTGTTTAAAAAATACGTTTTTTCCAGCATACTGATGTAGAAGGAGCCGACTGAAATTTTAAAGTTCACTGGTTGAACAATGGAAGCTGAAAAGCACCGTCTTCCAGCGTTACCGCTTTCAGCGTTGCCCTACTTTCACGGCGTGCAGCATGGGATAGTTGCTCAAAGAGCGCTGAGCGGGCCCAACACTTTTTTGTTATTTTTGGACGCGGACAATGGAAAAAAGTTAGCAGTAGTAATCATGGATGCCGAGCAAATTGTGCACACCGTTTACGTGAACACTAACGGTACTCTGTTTTGGTTTACGGACGAAGACCGCGGCTACGGGTTCACGGTTGTGCAACGACTTATCGACTATTACGTTGAAAATGAGAAGGCGCTTGTCATTTTGCCTGAACATCACAAGCAGGTACGATAGTTGCTAAAAAACGCGACCTTATGAACATTTTAAGCGTGATTTCTTTTTTTAACATCGTTCTTCCCTCTCATGTTTTGTTTTTTTTCCAGTTTTCCCTATTTTGCTCTCGTGTTGTTGACTTTTTTTTGCGACATCCGTGAATCAAGTCAATTGTTTCCCTTAGTTGGCCATAATAGTATGGTTTTTTTGAAATAAAAAAAACGATGGCATTAAATCTTATGTAAAACTTATTTGCATATAAAAACGAACTTTTGGTGGCAAAAAATGACTTCATAGAAGCTAATCCAAATCCTGTATAGGGACTCGTATATTATTAATACTAACATTTGGAAACTTTGAAGGGAACGCTTAATCTTTCGCATTTAGGCAGTTTCGCTTGTACTCCTGGGACACAAGGTGAATTTTCAACATTTTTTGGCTCAAGAACTTCAGCTGGATCCGTCCTGGAGCCTTCAGGACTATTCCTACATGCACGGTGTTATTAGCAACGAGAAGATTAACATGCTGCTAGAAAAGGATGGCGACTACCTAATTTCGTTGGAACCAAAACGCCGCAGAATCCCGTGCATGTACGTTCGATGGAATGATCAAATAGAGGTTATTCGCTGCAGGGCGGACGCAACGCGAGGCATGTACATTTTGCCCCGTGGAAGGAATTCAGCCTGTAAAGAGTTCGTGTCAACTCTTGACGAACTGATCAAAAGCGCGTCGCGCTGCGGTGCCGAAATTCATGGCATTATGTTCAAACGCCCTATCAAGCATGAACCAAAGAGAGTTGTCAATTTGGTGACTGGTGAGTCCTTCGAAAATGTTCGCCCGCTTTTCACAGCTTCGCCTGAAGCTCAAGTACCGGCAAGACCTTATTCGCTGCTCAAGTTAATGGCACCTCTTTCCGTTGGCTACTTACCATATTACCACGGTGTGAAATGCCCAGACATGCTGTACGGTTTACTCAAGTCAAAAGGGGATTTCCTTCTGTGCACCAACGACATAACTGGCGACCTGCATTTGTTGCTTCGAACCACCGTACGAGAGGATACGGCTGTTTACTCTTTTGTAATTCAATATCACAAAGTTAAAGAAGTTTTCTTCCTGAATCCAAGTGACTGCGACCAGTGGTTCACCAACGTTGAAGAGCTAATAGAGTACTACGTCCAGTATCGCCTAGCTGTTGACGTAAGTTAACTTCCTAAACTGTGCTTGTTGCTTTGTTGTAAAGTAATTTGAATATTCAAAATCTGTGCTCACGACAGCCAACAAGAGCATCATGCCCAATGGCATGTCATTCTGATTAGTAGGAAAATGTCAGGCATTTTGTAGGATAAAAATCATGTCGAATTCACATCGACTAAAGTTTCGTAAAAATAGTGCTAAGATACTGCCTTATATCCAATTCTGTGAAAGCATATAAAATCCCATCCTTTACAGGGTTGGAATACAATCGTCTGCGCCAATCGAAGGCCGATCAATGAAGATTTGTGCCTAATAAACCCGGTTATTTGTTGGGATCAAGTTTCTCATCTCTACTTGGAAGACGTAAACAATGAGTGCGAACTTAGCTACTTTTTTGGTCCCATTACATTGCACGAAGCAAAAGCGCTTCTTAAGCATAGCGGAGACTTCCTGCTTCGCTATGATGACAACGAAAAGCTGCTTGCCGTCGTTCTGTGGGGCGACCAGTTTGTAGAAATCAATATGGAACCAATCGCTGGAGACCGACTGTACAGGCTGCCCACGGCAAACGAATTTGAACCGAAGGAATCGTTGAAGAGCGTGGACGAATACATCAAGGCGCTTATCTTAACAAGAACAGTGATCAGCGGAGTTGTGCTGCGTCGTCCAGTGAAATGGAAGTAAGATTTGCAGGCTTGAAGAACCGTATATCTCATTATAGCAATACGTTCTCCAGTGCTATGCTTCTCTTCAAAGATTTTTTATAGAATTAAATCCCGAATTAGAAGTCGCGTTGAAAGTATGCGCATCCCGCTTCAATTCTGCACGAGCGTTGCAGTTCGTCAGTTTTCTGTCTCATTGAATTCCGTGTACGAGAGGTCGGCCACTTCCACAGGCTGTCAGCGACGCGATAATGATATTGTTGAAAAGCTCACAAGCGAAACCAATGAAGTTTCTAAGGTCTAACTATTTTGCATATTCTGACGAATATATATACAGAAAGGGGTAGCACAAACGTTTCGGCTCGATAAAAAAGGAATTTTTAAAAGCACTTTGAAAATCATTAGAGAAGCAGCAAACATTGTTAAAATTTAGGCTTCTGCCCAGCTGGCAATTATTTTGCTTTGTGCGGACGTACTTCCCGCTCGCTATCGATGCTCTGTTGTTTTAAAAAAAGTTACTATCACGAACACGTGATTGGCAAGAAGCCAAGAATTTCAAATCGTCAGGTTACTGTATGAACAATGTGATGCGCAAGGTAGTACAGCGTTTAAAACCTGCAGTGTTCATCTGTCATTTGCAAAGGAAGCTTTTAAAGGGGGCGGGAGCGTAATAAAATTATTTTGAAGCAAGAATCTCCTAAGTCACGCGATACATACGAGCATTAGATCTTGCTAGCGTTTTCTCCAAAGCCGGGATGGTAAAAGCTAGAGTTGTTGAAATAGATAACATGTATTTGCGGTAGTAAGTTTGCCGAGTGATTTCTAAAAAAGTTTTAGAAGAACAAGTCAGGAGGGGCGTTCAAGTTGCCACTGTTCCTCTGGTTATGCAAGCCCACCAATCTATGCTATTCTTTAAGAATCTACCATGCTTGAAGTCAAGCTCAACCGCACGGACACATTAAACTGAGAAAAACTGTTTACGCTAATTTGAAGTTGGCAAAATTTTGGAAGAAAACTTTAAATCCCACTGTGTGCATTGGAATTTACAGCGGTGCTTATTTTGCATAGGCAGTTTCTCCATCCGTACTTTTGCTCGATGGGCTTAGCGAGGAATAAATGTACCTTCGTACTATAGAAGGATGGCAAGTTGCAAACTCTAAATCGAACGGACATTTGGAAAACGCGTACCGCGCAAATGAAAGCGCCGCTTGGCTGGTAGCCCTAAGCGCGGTTGTATTTTGCGTGTTCATGGTTAGGAAGAGCGCCAGCGATGAAATCAGCAAGACGGCGCTTCATAGAACCTCTGCGAGCCTCAAAGGATCTACTCAAAGCGATCTTACTTCACGTCGTTCAACTAAGGAACGGAAAAAGAGCTTAGAAAATAGACCAACGAATAAGTCGTGTTTGTGCAAATTATTGAATATCCTTTTCTGCAACTGCATTTGCTGCCGCTGTTGTCGGTGCTGCTGTTGCAGGAAAAGGAAAAAGTCGCGAGGAAGTTTGTCCCCGCAAGACCCTTTGTCGCCTCAGTTGAGCAAAAGCCCAGAAAATAAAAGCGATGAAAAAAACAGGTTCCGCCACTTTTATTGCCTTTGCTATCTTCTGCCTTAGTACTGTTGGATTTCGTTGTTGCAGGCGAAATGACGCGTTGAAAAAAGGGGATGTACCTTCGCCAAGTAGAGAGCTCAGATCGCCGCCCGAACGAAAAAGAAGTTGCTTATGTCGTTTCATTAGATGGCTGTGCTGTTGCAAAGAAAAGGATTTGCAACGATCACCTTCGCCTGAAAACGTGGAAGCCAATGTCCCAACGAAGAAGCAGAAAGGGAAAAGATGCTGTCTATGCAGGATGGTGTGCCTACTCTGCAGTTACATCTGGTGCTGTCTTTGTTGTCGACGGAAAAAGAAGACAGAAACCAAACAACAAAAGAAAAGCCCAGAAAGCAAACCATCCTTATTCGAATCAACCTACGAGGTGACTCCTGGATATGAAACGGCGCTGACAAAGAAGGCTTGGGAAGAGGAAGGTGATGGCGGAGCAGCATCCGTTGAAATTTCGAAGATCGACAACGTCAGCACTTCGACAGCTGTAGAAATAGGCACCAGTACAGTAAGCAGAAGCCCTGAAGGCGTGTCAATTCGCTCAGTAATGTCATAAGTGCTGTACAGCTTATGAGGGAACGATTAAACAATAAGAGCGCAGGTAAAAAAATATAACCTGCTCAATCTTACCCGTTGCGCTGCTTTGCTCAACGATTTTCACTAACGAAGGCGTATGCGTACAACGTTTTAATCCCCTATAAGATATAACTTCGAACAAGCCATATTCAAGAATCAGACATGGCGTCCCAATACGTTTTTGGACAGACTAAGAGAATACGGTACGACTGGATTGGAGAAAACAGAGTGTTTCAGAAAGCAACACGAGTCGTAGCTGACCATGCGATATTAATGGAAAAAAGTACAGATACTAAGTTTTATCTCTCATGCCTGTAAACAAGTAAACAACGGCGGTTCATGATGTATACATTGGTCCAGTTGGTTTCGCTGGCTGCCGGCTTCGACTTTGTGGCCTAAAGAAGACGACTTAACAGCGTCAGCTCGCGTAGGCACATCCTGTCGAACAGGAGGAACTTGTCGCGCGGTGTTGGTCACTATACAAACTAACCCTGTAAGTCATTTTGTGCCTATGCAAACTAACCCTGTAAGTCATTTTATTTACGTCGTTCAGCCATATGGCAAACCCTAAGGCAGTCTATCAGGCTGAAGTACAGCCTTCTGCTTTAGTGTGTGACATCAATGCGAAACCTATGTCACACTCTGTTTGCCTCTAGCTTTCCGCGCTTCCACTTTACTGGGGGAGGAGGGCGGGGTAGATTGATTGGCAGATATTACAATATTCGTCCACCCGGATGACGTCACTCTTGTGCACTCTAGGGTCAAGACGCCTGGAAAAGTAGGGCGTCCGTCGTACACCAGGGTGACCCGAAACGCCGTGCACTTCGGTAATTAGTCTGACGGGTTGTGGGTCCGCTGCCAGCAAGCATACGGGAGCGTTAATAGCGTCGACAGGTGCTATCCGTCGCCGCAGGACTCGCATCAGGATGTCAACCTTATTGTCCGCGGACGTTCCAACGTGATGGTGACGTTCAACTTGTACTCTTCGACCAATGCCAGTATTGTAGGCACATGCCTGCGAATAAGCATTCCATTGGCCACTTTTGTCCATAAACAGGTTTTTCATATTAGTCCATCCATGAAGCCAGCGATGGACGGTCGATGAGTCAGTTATCAGTGCCATGTCCTTCATTTCCTAGCAAAGAGTAAGGTCTAATCCTTTGATTATGGCCACAAGCTCCGCCATATTTATGTGGCTGGGGCCATCAGGGAGCAGCTACGCTGCGTCCTCTATGATCCACCTCCAGCACGACGCGGTTACCTTGGACTTGTGGCCAGAAACATTCCATCTACTGCGCAAGGGATCTTGCCAGCTCACTGCTGAGGCAAGTTCGTGAATGTGGTCGCGTATTCGGTCGTCGCTTGCTACTTCACCCATCTTGAAGTGAGTCTGTTGGCTTCTCGCTTGGTGAACGCTACTGCAGTCCGCAAGTTGCCGCCAACTGGCCATGTGCTACCATTTCGGCGCAACAGGAAAATACCGTCCGACGGGTCAGACGCTTTGGTAAGTTATTAGCTTCGCTGCCTCCAGATCACATCAAGGAATTGTGCTCCGCCCAGACCTTTGGGCGCTGGACTACCCTCACCAGCAACAGCAAATTCACTACTAACTCGCCACATTTTCAAAACGACTGGAGAGTGGCTTGCGCCAACTCTTTGCGAAGTCATTATTTCTGTTGCAGCTCGCGTTATCGTGACACAATACCTGCGTATATTTAAACTCGTACTGTACAGAGAGAGCGAGTAAAACGTGGTGCGTTTTGTGCTGTCAGTACTTGCGTTCGTTGAGACAGTGGTCCCAACGAACACCGTTGTGATTGTTGCGCTTATTGTAAGCAACAATTTCTATTGGCAGCGCTCCTCAGCATTTGAACATCGCATCTCAGCCAGAAAGACGTAAACTCACTCGCCAAGTCTGAGCTTCGTAGTCGTGAACAGTCGACACACGACGAATCAGTCCACATCGAAGGCAGCCAATATAACCTCCTTAATTTTTTCCGACTACTTCCTGTCCTCGGGCGTCATCATCTGATATATGGTAAACGCTCTACCGGACAGTCGCAAGGCAATAACTTGTGCGATCTCTGCGACTCCGCTCAACTCGCAAACCAGTTCTAGTCTTTCCAGCCATTCTGCCACGAGTGGGATGCCCCGTCAAATTCTGGATTCAGTTTTAAATCGAAGAGCTTCTTGAATGCTAAGAACTTTCATGGTGCCTCGATTGCTTTTTGTAATCGCGCCCGCAAGCAAAGAATCGATCCCCGTACATTTACGGGCAAACGAACCTGATTATTGTTAAGATTACTGTATTATTTGCGGGCACATAGTGGAAGAGGCCTGAAAAAACTAAAAACGACAAAAAGCATTGCTCTCATTGGACCAGTCTAAACGAGAATACTGAATCGGTCACAGAGAGGTTTTAAGAAACAGCTTTAGGCAATGCTAAATCTTGCAGCTTTAACAGGACGTAGGGAAAGTATACTGCGTGAAAGACGTTGACAAATTGCAGTGACGTAATAAACTAAAAACAAGGACAAATGGAATATGCAAATGGCAAAGCAAGGAATGCTCCAGCCGCGTCGCCTTACAGGAGCAAAGCCGCTACCATTTTGACTGCTCATAGCGTTGACAGATGTATGAATAGGGCATGGCTGAGAGAAAGATACATTACATTTAGCGTCTAGAAAATATTAGCAATAAGAAAGGACGTTTCAGGGGCACGCCTGCGGGAACGAGAACAACATACGGAAGTATTACTTTGAGCTGATGACTCAATAACATGCAGCAGTACTACAATGGGAGAATAGACAGCAGTAAAAGTCAGCTGTACTTAAGCTTTTATTGCATTTGAAAGAACAGATCAGGGCTCGTGAACGTGAAAATCATTCAAGTCGTACGGTAGTCAAGTTCTGTCGTGCAAACCGTTTCAAACATAAACAAAGGTGAGATTCATAAACACGAACAACTAGTGTGTTAAAAGGGCATTCAGGCAGAAGCTAGTGAATTGTCTCATCGTCTTTTTCGTGACATTCATGGGCAATCGAATTGTGCATAAGCCATAACCAGAAATGCCTCAACAGTTTAAAGAGTATTCAAAATGCAAACTAATAACTTGCAGGCGCAAACATGCCTATAAGACCTCTGTCAGGAAGCGAGCTTTAAGTGAGAATACGCAGAGACAAACTACCACTCCCTGCAAAGGTCAAACAGCTCATCTGAAAGCCCCTCCAGTGACTATCTAAGAAATTTAATTTTCAAAAAGTGAATCAACGCGGAATGCGCACAATATGAACATAATTCATGTTACAGCTTCAAGGCCCACGTCTGCTCGAAAAAATGTCGTAGGAAGAATGACAGTCGAAGCTTTGCCTTAGACGACTGCCTTCAAAGCTCGTATCACTTTGAAAACAACTCGAATTGTCCGGACGCTGGGAGTGGGGTCACGTCTTTCTTTTCTTCGATTTCCTTTTGCCCACTAACCAATCGGCCATCAGGTCGGACAAATCGGGAACTTCGTACCGCGACTTTGCTTGCTGCTGCTGCTGAATTTCCTGGAATATTAGCAATGCCAGTTAAAGCTCACGGGCGACTGAATTGCCACGCTTACTCTCTGCACCTCCGGATCGGATAGATTGGCCAGCTTAGGGAATACGATCATAACGAAAAGAAACAGGAGCATCATCAGAACCATTGGACTGAGCAAGAAATCCGTAATCCGCCACCGTTCCCGCTGGCGGAAATATCTGGCTTGACTCTTTACGACAAAAATCAGCGGATAGGATGCCGCCACGACCATACTTGGTTGTACGTAATTTAGCCTTCTGGCTCTAATTTTGCCTTTCGAAGTCAAGTCCACGCGAAATGCTTCGAAAATTGCATTCGCATTTGCCACCTCGACAACGTAGGAACCGGGCGCTACGCAGTGAACAACAAATTTGCCGTCCGACCTGAAGAAACGACCTTACAATCAGAACAACAAGGGAAACCATGTGAAAATGATACGCTTCATAAACTTGTTTGCTCGCTTCGAATTGAGCTTAATAGGCCTAAGAAGGCAAGATTACACACTGGGTAAATTTTCCTGACTACTAGAAAAGGGGTTGCCTTGACAGTACCGATATGCACCAGAGGCATTTGGCGTATAGTAACCTCTTAAGCCCTCAATGAATACAGTGATAAGAGACTTGGCGTGACGACAATAACTATCAATTGCTGCTTCTGAAGGACCGCAAGTTCGTAGGTGTGCAACCTTAGCGATCACTTCCCATGTATGTGTTCTCTGTTTCTCCGTCTTTTACTTAAAAAGAATGCCAATTACCAAAGGAACTAAACCGTCTCAAGGAAAAACAGCCTTATTCGCACAATGCCAAAGTGATTTGCATTTTGATAAAATCGGAAATAGTAATCGTTAGAATTAATGTTTCAAACTTATGAAAAGTCGAGGGCTCAAAATCGTAATTCGCCCATAGCCAAATTCAGTCAGGTGCTCACAAAGGCAGTAAACCATACCTGATAAGACCGACGTATTTGCCATAGTCTACCAGTATTCGAAAGCTAGTCTGCCAATCTTTCAGCGTTGTCCTCATCGCTTCGGTAAGAACAACTCTTCCTTCCACCGAGTAGCATGGTTGCGCCTTTTTCGAGTCAACCGCCTGATTAGACGCTTTTGCGTTAACCGATACGCATCCGGAGATCGCAAGAGAAAGCAAAAATAACTGAATCTTCATACAATGCTCAAATGGACGCGGACAAATGAGCAAACAATTTTAAGACGTACTGTCCTTATTTCGTACCTGCAAACTGTTTTATTACTGTATTAAAACTGGCTAGTCGCTCCTTTCCTTCGGTGAAAGCTATGAAACTCGTGCACAAAACACGCTATTTCGGAACTCATTATTAGACCGTTTTTATCAATCAGTTATGCCGTTTAAATTTCAAAAAAATTACAAACCAGATTAAAACAATACGAACCAAGCTTTTAAAAGCCTTCTAAAACGTTACTTAGGTATCAAGCGCGACTACAGTACACTATTTTATGTAATCAAGAACGAATAGCAAAGGCATTTTACCGCGGCAGTTTAAAGTGAACTTTGCTGAAACTTTAAAATAACTTTGGCGAGGCAGTTGCAGGCAATTTGTTGTTAGTTCATTTGATCGCTCATAGTGAGGCGGTAGTCATTCGCGAACTTGTCTGCGACAAAATGAGCCCGGCTAATCCACTCGCTGAACCTGCCATTGAAGCCATGATGATCGGCACAGTAGTGTGCGTAACGCTGCTGATTGCCACGGTTGTCACTTTACTCGTGTGCGGTGGATGTAGAAGGAAGAAGAAAGATGACGATAGCAGTTCGTCGCAAAAAGTAGAGGACAAAGTTCCCCTTCCAGAAGTTAAGGTGGAACCGTCCGAAAAGCCAAAATCCAAAAGCCAAAAGCTAAAGTCCAAAAGCGAAAAGCCAAAACCAAGCGTGATGGATACTCATCACAGAGACGTGGAGCACGCTGCTTCGCTGAGACTGATGACAATTCGCAAGGGTGAAGGCCATCTCCAAGCCAGCCCGACGGTGAAGGACGCATTCGACGGTCCAAGTTTGCACTTGATGTCCGTACGGCCCAAATAACTGAATTTTGATTTTTTGAATTTGGCGAAAATCTGCTTTGCATTACTCCATCATGTGCATGCAAAATAAAATGAATAACCGGCAAATTCTTGAATTCTCAGACAGTCGCAAATAGGAAGCGGAATGCAATTTCGAAATTTTTTTAGCTGCATATTTCTTTCTTATCTAACAATCTGCCCCAGGGAATGCGGCTCGACGTAAGGAATTCAACAACAAGCGCAAGAGTACTTAATTATTGGTTACTGTAGGAATTCGCGGACCATCCTTAATTTGTGGTCCCAATTTGATCGGTTAGTCTTCCTATTTTAGTCGACCACATTGCTTGTCCTAAAAGCCTGTAACTTGTTCGTATTTTAATCACTTTGCAAATAATGGCTTCCTACAAAGTGAACTCCGCGTATGCCAAATTCAGTTCGTCCGGCGCTTTGTCTTGTACTCTGTGTAATTGTTTGGTGAAGAGTGCCAAAGTGTGGGTAGCCCATGAAAAGGGCAGAGTTCATCGACAGGTTCCGTAGCTTTATAACTTTGCGCGGTCGACTCATTGCAAGCGTATCTTTAGAAACTAATCGCGCTGAGAGAGCAGAAGTTGCGTGATGCTGCTCAAGCAACTTCATCTGTTGAAAAGCGAAAAGCAGAGGAGGAAGAAGGTAGCTTAGAAGCGAAAAAGGCAAAATGTAATCGTTCTGACCTCTGCTTCCTTGCTCGTGCTTAAGTTGTAAAGTTTTCAGTGTCTGAGGACGAAAGCGATAGCAGCAGTGATATTTCCATTGATGAAGCAGAGAAGTACTGCAAAGGAGAGTAGTTACACCATTTTGACATTTTTGACTGCTTCGTAGGCTACCCGAAGACTTCTTTGACGAATCTATGGAAACGTCAACTGCGCAACAAGTTGCCTCGGATGTTTCAGGTGAGACACTTATTCTTTGCCTTCTTACGGCAGTACATAGAATTTTCTGCATTATGCTTTTCATGTGTTTCGTTGTCTTTGTCTTTGCGTGTACTGTGTCGTTGTTTTAGTGCAGAGTTGAGTATATGCAGCTTCTTCAAAAAGATGATAGACTGATCATTCGACTGAGGGACGTTTAATGAGTTTTGTCTTTTATGGGGTTAGCGTATAACTTGAGATTTCATCCCCTCAAGAGAAGCCCAATCTTTAATCGTAGATAGCAGATGGAACTGTGTTTTCCAAATTCTCTTATCTTAACTATTGCTGTATGCGTTTTCGTACTGTAGTTTGAAAAGTGTATTGTCAATGCTAATAGTATTTTAGCAAATATCGAAAGCTCTGTATCCGAGTACGTTGGCGAGCCTTCTGAGAAGCCAGGAACTGGCATTCCCGAAGGGTTCTTTGACGACCCCGTCGAGGATGCCAAAGTTGGTCTGCTTTGGTCCGACGTTAGTGCTTCACTTGCTTTTCTTTAAGAAGAGAGGTGCCGAACTGAAGGATCCGTTGGACGAAGAATGGTCCCGCTTTCAGAAAGAGCTATTAATGGAAGAAAATGTAGCGGAAGAGTTGTTGGAAGGCGATCTTGAACAAATGAACTTGGAGCGAAGTTTGGATGAACTCGATGAAGAGATGTACGCAATTCTGCATTTAAAACAGCGGTTTCATATGCATCTAAAAATGTGCTTCATTGATTTCTTTATTCTTACTAAAAGTCTGCTTGACAGCCGTAGGCTTATTGATTGATAGGTTCATTGATTTCAGAGAGCATCCGTGGAGGGATACTCTCTAAGGGAAGCTGCCAATCAAGCTTTTGTAATTCCTATTTTCCCTTCCGTAACAATTCAGCCAATAGTCAAACTATGTCAAGAAGAGATAGTTCTCTGTCCTTAATTTATGAATGGCTCATTCAGTCGTTAAGGCAGTGATTTACGGAATTCTTCTGATCAGTACTTTGACTGGTAACGTGAGTGACGTTGATTTCGCGTTCCGCACGCGATGCATTTCCAAAATGCACGTGAATTTCACGTGCATTACCCTAACGGCTTTGACGGTTCCCCAGAGACGCTCAAATATTTGCAAAATAGTTTTATGTCCTTCTTCATTTTGGGTGACGTTAGACTTCTTAAGTTTCGTCTGGACAGTTCATATGTTTGTCCAGCAGAAGCCATCACTCCTATCTTCTGTATCGTTTGCAGTTTTACTGGTCATTTCAGCTTTGTAATTTATCACCAGCTCAAAAGCGTCTGAAGAAGTTTAAAAAAGTAAAAGGGGTCCTTATGGGTGTATGTGCCATCACGTGATAGCTTGAAAAGGTCGACTTAGCCTCTTCCTTTTTTCATACTGTAGCGCTGTGATGCTCAAGTACTTTCTGTCTAATTTCAAATTTTTTTGTTTACTATTTACGTTTCAGTCGCGGCTGGGCTCGAGTCAACGTTTGGGAGAAAAAAGTGGAAGAGGCGTTAGACAAACCGAAGGCAAGCAATGTCCAATCGTCACCGGAATCGCTTAGCGATCTCGAATCCGACGAAGCAGACTTGGAAGCCATACTTGACTGGAGATCCAAAGAATACCTCTGAACGCTTTTGTACATATAGCGCGCTGCGTGGTCGCCAATTCTGCTTGTGCTCTCGATGAGCTTTTAAAAATAATTATCCGTGTCAAACGTAGCTTTGATTGTCACCGTTGGTCTTTTTGGAATGTGCTTTCTCTTTTTCCTCGATCGATATTTCTTCGCCCGAACCCCAAATCACAAAGGCAAGGCCGCAGACGAAAAGTATACCAAAAGACAAGCCGAAGATCAGCCGCCATTCCGACTGATAGCCGTCGCGTACGACAACGCCAATGACGTAAGGTAGAATTACGCTAACTGAGGTGCCAAAGAATTTTGAGCAAGAAGAAATGATACTGGTGTACTTTGGTACTATCAATATCATGCTAGTTACGAAGCCGGCAACAACGGCTGCCCACAGACCGGTGCCCATGCAGATAGTGAATACTGCCAGACTGCTGTATCGACAGCCGATGAATGCGCTTCCGAACGTTAAGCTGCCAAGTCCGAAGAAACCGATTGTATTGAACAACTTCACTACCGTCGTCCTGTTCATGTGGCATTTTTTGTACAACAAGTCAGCGATGACGCCAAAGCAGACGCGGAAGACTAACTGGGAAAGGAAAGGTGCTGCCGAGTACAAACCATTCTTCTTCATGTCAATCATCATGACATCCCTGAGATATTGTGGCAGATAAAACAACAGAGTGAACATGCCCCATGTTGCGGCTCCTTGGCAGATGATGATGATCAGCACGGCGGGTTGGAGAAAAATTTTCAGCATTGCTTTGTTGATATTTTCCTGCCCGCTTCTGGTCACCGTGTTAGCTTTGAGATAACTCTTTTCCCGCGCCGACATCCAACGATGCTGTTGTGGATTGCTCTTTACGTAGAACGTCCATAAAAGGAGCCATATTATGACTACGATGGTAGTGAAATAGAATATCGCCGGCCAACCTCCCAGAATGTTCTTGTGAGTACAGAGGGTGGCGCTAATGGGCATTGTCAGTACTGTGCTTAACTGATGGCCAGCTGTCACCAGACTTAGCGCCGTGCTACGTTCCTCCTTTACTGTCCAAGTGGCCAGAATGACGCTTTTGGAAGGCCAAAGAGTGGCGAAGCCGACGCCTGAAAAATTTTGAAAATCGTATTTCCCCGCAGTTGCTTTCACTTCTTTCGGTCAGTGAAATTTGTTATTTATGGTTTTATAATAATATATAATTTAGCCCATATTTAAACTTCTTATTCACGTTCTTCCGTACTTAAGGATGTAAGCTTACTTCTTTAATGCTCATATGGGAACGTTTCGTTTGTTCCTAAGCAGCAAAGGGTCGGTTTGCCTTAGGCGGAACAACCTGAATGCGTAAAGTCGAGGACCTTAGAAATTGTGTTAAGGTTAAACGCAGTGATCGTCTAGTTTGCTGATTTACCAAAACAGAGAACCGAAGGCGTTGAATCTAGTATAGCGCGAGTTATTTATATGTAAATTTTTTTGAATTATCGTTTTTATTTAAATCTTCTTTGACATTACCCATTTTTTAAAGTTCAAAATCCTGTTCTTTTTTTCGAATCTTTCGGGAAAAACTTGTTGGCGAGCTCACGAGCTTCAAAAAAATTGTTCAAATCCTTAAAATGTTTTAAACGAATTCCAATGAACCCTTTACGTGGAGTACGCGTTTGTTGCATTCGTTTTTTGCAATGCCTTTGTTCTTGAAACAGATCTGAGGCTTGAAGGGTTCACGGAAACTTCGGGCGGCGTAAACTGAAGGCGTTAAACAGCTTTGCTCTGATAATCTGTTTTTTTCAGTCTGAGTTTGTTGCTTCTGTACCCCTTTCCAGTGCTATGGACCAAAGTGGCCTCTACTTTTTGAATTAACTTTGTGAATTCAGGTACACAGTTACAGTAATTTGAATTCTTTATCGACCCTTCCTGAGAAAAACGAAATTTAGTTTGAAGAATTCACCAAAATCAGAGAGCCCTTCCCCTTTGATCGATTTATTCTTCCAAGATTGGCGTTCAAAGGTGTTAGCCTGTTGGAAGTGGGTTTCCAGGGGTTACAGTAACCGCTTAAGTCGTTTGTTTAAAGAAAATGTATCTTCCAGTTTCGTTGCTTTCAATAACCGCGTGAGCAGTACAGCAGCGAGGAAGTTTCTCAAATTGGAAGACCTTTTGCGGGCTTGCGTGAAATTTGTTTTTTATTTTGTTATTTCCTTTTTCTGTTTCCCAACAGCCCGCGCAGTGGTTAAACGACGTAACTCAAGATGAACGTGACGATTTTGGTTCAAATGTTCTAAAGTATTTCTAGTCGTCAAAAGTGGGTGTTCAAGAATGCAATGCAAATTCTTTTAGCTCCCTCATGGTTATTTTAGCTTATTGAGCATTTTTTGAAACGAACGAAAATTTTACGAAATTTCTTTTTTATCACAGCGCTATAGCTGCTGATGGGCGTCTGGTATGATTGGCGGGAAAAGGTGTGACTTACCAATAAAAAAGCGTGCTGCCACAACAGCCATGTAGCCAAAGGAAGCTGCCCACGGAGTGAGCACCGTCGCGGTAGCGGCAAGGGCGCCACCTAAGCCTAGTAGCAACTTTGGACCAAAACGATGAACCAAATATCCAGCTGGTAAGTCGGCGAATAGCTCTCCCCAGGATGCGGCGGCAAAAATGAAACTCTGTTGATGAGCCGACCAAACAAAGTGACCATCATAGTCTTGCTCCCAACCGACATTGGATATTGAGCATTCAGGGTCTCGTGACCGGTTCAACCTCCTCAGGCGTTCTTCCCCTGTTGAGGAATCCTGCAGCGCCGCGGCAGTCTTGTTCACCATACATATCATGGCAAAACCAATCACGCCGCGCATAAGCGTGAAAACCACCATCCCAAAGAAGGTGATCAGGATAACAACCAGTCGGGTCGACTTCCAGAATGGGACTCGTTTGATAGCGGCGACGGCGACGGGTTCATTGCTAGTTTCCCCGCTGCTCTCGTAAGCATTGATGTCAGCTGAAGGTGTGTCCATTGTTGATGGTCGCTTCCCCTTTGATTGATCATTGTTGCGCATAGTCGGATGTCCGCTGTTGGTGAATCTGTTAAAATTCAAGATGATGGCCACTTTCATAGAACAACGTTAATACCTGTCTCTCTTTGCCTGAAGACATTGTAAACATCATTCAATTGATGTTGTGACAGTTGTTTGCCTGTCACCTTGCCGATTGGTCTCTACTACAGCCAACTTTTCATAGTTGCGCCGCCTTTGATAGAAACTGATAAACTCTGCAAACCTGCCTCACTCGGGTGTGAATGCTATACTCGAGTATAACGACGGTGGAAAGAGAGATTCAAACAGACCAACTTTGTGTGGGCATTCCGCTTGGGCTCTCTACTGCAATCCAACGTGACGAAAATGACCAAAAGTAGACGCTTCTCTTGGAATCTCTGCACAGTCACGGCGTAGTTGCACAGGTGCGACAACAGTTGGATTAAGCGTGCTGATCGGATAAATAAGAAGGCAATTTATTGAAAGTTCGGCTTCTCCCGACGGACGAATTTTCATGCTGCAGCAAAATATGCAAATGACCTTTTAAAAGCAACGCTCTAATCCTGAAATGGATAAAACGTGAGCCTTTTGAAATTGCTTAATTCTACCTTGAGCGTTTAAAAGGAAAATAATCCATTTCTACTTGGGATTGAATCGACGTGTCCGCCTGCTGAGACAGCCTTGCGTATCATCATATGTAAATAGATATGCTTGCTGACTCCTTCCTTTTCCTCACCGACATATGGAACCAATCTTATCAGCAACGCTCATTATCGCAGTTCATCTAATTGCTACTATTGGCAGTTACATGAACTGCGACAGTAAGCACTATTAGGTGCATGTTTGGTGGTGCTATGGTTATGAATACTTTTGTCGATCACATTTAACACAGTTTCCTATCTGACGAATACTCGCTACGCTGTTGTAAGTTCACAGGTGAAGGCAACATGAGACTACTTCATTTTCCTCCTTCGAGCCATGAATATGGTTGTCGGATTGCCACGCCTTGACAACCCTTAGGGAGCTATCCGCAAAAACCAGTCGCTTTGTAATAATAGCGCTCATCAGAGCACCGTTGGCATTTCCTTGTGAGCGCGAATGCAGTTTTTCAAACGACCTTATGAGCAGTCGATAGATATAAGAATTATAACTCAGAACCTCTCCGTAGGCTATAGGTCAGCGCATGATTGATTAAGATAGGTGTGAATCTGCGGAATCGCGTCACCTTTCCATCGTCCCAAATTTAGTAACGTACATCATTTTATCAGACAGCATTGAAGGGACAGCTCAAGATTAGTTCAAGAGTTAACATTTTTTCCCAGCGGAAGCATACGCGTATGGACAAACTAACTTCACCGGAACAATCGCGTTCGCGTGTTACTTCTTAAGCGACCACGTAGAAGCAAGACGGAGGTTGGCTGGTTTGAATTTCAGAAACGAGCATAAGCACCTCGCTAGAACGAATCGCTGCTTTCAGCAGTTCTGCACTCGAGAATTTTCGAAAGAGTGACGTAAATATTTGCCAAATCTCAAGAATGCTAATTGTCTACCTAATAAACAGCCACTTCTCAAATGTTTCAAATCTTGCGAAGTGGCGATGTGGAAAAAGCTATTAATACGCCGACCACTTGCAGAAGTTAACATTTAAAAACAACGCTGTAAGGAGTCGCAAGTGGCACTTGCACGCTACTTGTTAACACTTAAGCTTATGCGCGACAAAAGTTGGTCGTCGTAAATTAATTGCATAAACAGATAAGTCTGCTTGCATAAGAGCGTCAATACGGCAAGCTGCGTTGTGCATTGGTGACGAATCGATCAAAAATTTGAATTTACGTACGGAACCTTACTGTCTACAGCTGATAACAACCGCTTGAACTTCACTGCCCACTAGAAAGGTCGAAATCAATTTCAAAAGCTTGACAACTTAAGGGACAGCGCGTCGTGTCGTTTTAACTATTAATATTAACACGAGTCATCCCGAGCACCTTTGTGCACCTGTCAAACGACGGAAACCATAATGGAAGTACAGAATTCTAAAATCGCCGTCAATAGATAAAAATAAAAAACTTACTTTTAAGTTTCATTGTAAGAAAGGTTAGGCTGAAAATCTGCCGCATGCTTTGTGCCGCAGGTCGCGGAAAATTATTAGCGAAAAAAACGACAGCAGATGTGAACCCTCCGAAGAATTGAAAAACACCCTTCCTATCGTAAACATCGCTTAAGAAGTTACATAAAATCAATGAATGACAGCGCTTAACAGTCGATCGATAAAATGGAGATTAACGTAGAACTCGGAATGACCAGGGCGTGATCGATGAATGAGCTGAAACGAAACGGCAGCAAGTTGCGTATTTTATAAACCTTCGTGCCATCACGGCTGCGCTTGTCAAGGAAGTCTGAGCAGACGTTCAAAATTTCCCTACATCCATTGAAACACCAGTCACGTTGAGTTGACGTAACGACGACAAAGAATTTAATTGCTAGTAACCACCGTAGTACAGTAGCCTATATAATCTCAAGCTGCCCATTGAATTTCCAATGCACATGTAGCCGCTGTTCGGAGAAAAGTCGATATCCCGCACGTAGCCCAAATTATGCGGTTCAAGCGGGAAGTTGGCAAACACATTTCTGGAGCGAAGATGCAGCTGCAACAACAAGCAGGTCGTATGGTTCAATGGGCAAAAGACTTTTCGTCGTACCAACTTCAAAGCGTTCTCCTTCTCCGAGCTTACCATTGCCAGAATGTCCGAGGAGCCGTTAAATACCATTCGTTGGACAGCGGTGGTCAAATTCATCACCGTCTTTAGCGGCAGTCCGTCCCAGTTGTTGGAAAGTACCGAGTCAACTTTGTAGAGGTTGACGACTCCGCTACTACATCTAAACCGGACATACAAACACTGCTATGATGATATGCTACTTTGGTTAACCCACCCGTTTGCTATGTAGTTGTCGTCAGGGGATAGTGCTAAACTACATCCCGTGACGCAAGCGTGATCCACGAACGTTTTCACGCAACGCTGCGCTGCTACATTCCATACGTACACTTTCCCGCTGCTGCAGTAGCTATACAGCAATTCGCTATTCGATGAAAATGCAGTGCCAACTATTTCACCGTCGACCTTTAGAACGCCAATAAGGTCGCATGACTACAAAAGAATAAAAATAGTTTGCGCTTAGCACGCGGCAGCTCATTGGTGGCTTGATTACCGTTTAAAATTATTAATACGTTCAATGGGCGTACTCTTTTATGGAAAAGAAATCGTCCGCAAGACTTAAAATATGTTATAAGATACTATAGTACCTGAGAATAAGTTAAATTGGGAAAGTAAGCCAACCAAGGTACTATGTACCTGAGAATAAGTTAAATTGGGAAAGTAAGCCAAACGCGTTCGTTCCGCTGGCAAAGTAAAGGATGCACGTCGGCAACCTACCTTGGAAGAAAGTAGGACCAATCGCCCGTTGGAACAATGGAACACGAAAAGAGAACCATCGGGAGCAACCGAGAATTCTCCCAACGGAAGATCGAATCCTGAAAGCGTATAAGCAAAATGTAAGCTCGAACTTACTAAGAGTAAATTACCTCTTGGCCAAAAGGCAGTTAGTATTTTGTCCTCAGGCATATCGTAGTAGTACAGGCAATGGTGCCTTGTCGGCACAACGACAACCTTCTGACCGTCCACCGTGAAGTGAGCTCGCTTGACGGAGCATTCTTGAAAACAAACGCTGTGAAGAAGAGGATTCTCCTTGCCGTCAACCTGGGAAACCACCAACAGTAAATAAAACAATAATATACTAAAAAGCAGACCTGATAAAAGCAAATGCGTGAGCCAAAACCGGCAGCCATAAATACTTGAGAGCGTTTGTGAAATTCAATGTTTCTTGCGCATCCCTGTCAAGTGGATTTAGGAAATTAAGCGCGGCAAGTTGGAATTGCGTACTCTAAGCTTCGAAGTTGAGAAATCGCGCAGTCGTTCAAATTCCAGTTCTTTTGGCGGCAAGCTGGAAGGCTTTGAAGCAAGATACTTGCCTGTCGAACGAATATAGGCGTCAGCTTCGTCTTCATCAGACTCTGAACGAAGAGCATAAGAATGTACAGTATTAGGGAAATGAAGTACTAAAATTTTCCCACCATTTCTGTTCAAACGCTGACGGCGGCTTCTTTGCGCCCATCTGCATTGGTCCGCATTATTGAAGTTCAGATTGCTGTTGAAGCCGACAGCTTCGCTGAAGAGAAGAACGAACATTCGAAATCAGGAAGTTGTCTGTTTGAAAAGATTTTGAAAATTCTCATTTACGTAAAAATTAGCATACCATCCTTTTACGAAAATAAAAACACGTCACACTCCCACTACAATCTAATATCCCAAGCCAGCTTCGCACTGACAAAATGCCTATAGAGATGTAGGAAGAACTTTTTAAACTTAGCTGACATTCACGGCGATGTCCGCTTGATGATATGGAAAATAATAATAATAATAATAATGTGATATTCAGAGCTTTCGGAACGTTCAGGTCCCGTCTTCAACGTATGAGATCGAGAAAGGGGAGGGAGCAACCTCTTATCTTGAAGACGGGATGTGAAGGTTCCGAAAGCTCTGAATATCACATTATTATTCTTTCATATGACTAAATAGACACCACCGTGAATATCAGTCATCAAAACATATACATCCGTTACAAGAAGTTTAGCCTTCGAACTTTTCAAGCGAATTCTGAGCAATGACTACTATGCTCTGTATGGCAGCAGTGTAATTATGCAAATTGGCTGGAATTTGCAAAACACCTGTCTTTTTCATAACAGGATACGGATGTACAACCTGTCGTAATAGTAAGCAACGTAATCTACGAGTCTTCCGTTCGAAATATGCAAAATTGTACAAATGCGGATTTGGTGCTTTCCCGCTTAAACTTTTCACCTCTACACTCTTTATACCAGCAACTATTAGCTTCCATTAAATCTACCCAATGAAAAGGCATCACTGAAGCGAGTCATTAAAGTAAAGTCAAAATTTCGAAAATAAAAGATTTTATAACGGTGTTTTCAAATTTCATAATTTTAAAAGATGGAAAATAAAACCGTTTATGGAATTTTCCAGGAAAAAACCTAATAAACGGTTTTATTTTCCGTCTTTTAAAATTATGAAAAGTCAAAATTTTATCTTCCCGTTTTCCCGCGCTTCTCTTACCGTTCATAATCATCTTGATCAATCCAAGCCGGCTTGCGAGGCCCACTGTCGCTCTCAGCAGAAGGCCGGTCACGCTTAGCGCTACGAGTCTTCTTTGTACGCTGAAAAGATAGAAAGCATAAACGGATTTGCATACAGGAAGCTTTCAGGACTGCTTAGATCCCATACGGGAAAACACTACAAACCAATCCGGATGTTTTTCGCTGTGATATAAGGTTGGGCGTTCTTCGTTATGGATTAATGGAAAAACAGTATCAAGACAAAGACGACCCTATCAGACGCACCAACAAGTTTGAATTCTGGACTTTTTGCCATTTTCTGTCGTATGCATCTTACAGCCCGAAAGCTACATAGTTCTCACAAAAAGCAAAATGCTACAGAAGAACGTTTGCTCTTGGTGAGTAGTGGCAAGCGTTGAGATTAAGGTCAGAATCCGCGACTTGAAAAGACCATTACAAAAGAAGAGTATTCAAGTTCCATAACTTCACACATTTATCATTAATTAGCTTCTAGCGAATTGACTACCATATATTTCGGTCTAAAACGCCGAAGGCGGGAACTGGAAGTCCTGAAGACACTCAACTATTTACTTTAGTGTTTTTGTGACTTCCAGCTCCCGTCTTCAGCGTTTTGGTTTTTCAATAGAAACGGGCATACCGCAGTCCTCTGTTATGAAATTTTATATACTTGCTTCTCATGTAATTAGGAACAAGTGCTTTCATCACTATACTTTACAGTAAACCTGATCATCTTTTGTAACCTGACAACGTCATTTACGATGTTACTTGCGCTGTTCAATAAATCACGAGTTTTCCCAAAACGAGAACGTTTACTTACTGCTTGTGAATCCTTGTGCGGGTCGGCAGCGAGATGACCAGCGAATTTACTGTTGCCACCGAATACGACGTCTTCCAACTTCCTCATCTCTACGTCGGCGGTGACGGTCCGTCGTCTCTTTGTTCTAAGTTTTTTTTCTTCTGCAGACATCTTCTAAACGGATTGTTAAAACTCTACGTCAAACCTATTCAACGGGTCACAAAATGTGTGCGACATCTTTTCAGCTGAAAGACTGACAGAGAACGTCTAATAAAATTTATTTTTCAAAACAAAATGCTAAAACAAGAAATGTACATTTCAGTCGCTGTCACTGTCGCTGTTTTTGCTATCCCTTATTCTAGACGAAGACGAGGGCTTCCATGGCGGCCTTCCGGAATCATCAGGAGAGTTAATCACGCCACATCGCGACAAACAGTATTCGATTAGATCGAGTCTCAACTTGTCTTTTGTAAGAGATCCTTCGTTCGCTCGAAGAAAATCTACAGTCTGTCCGTCAACAAAAGACACCAACGTCGGGAACGCTCGTAAATTGAGACGTTTTACGGTAAATTGCGCTTTTTGGACATTCAACTTGCAAAATCGACACTCCAAATGCTTTCTCGATAATGCAGTCAAACAGGTGTCCAAAAGTTGGCATCTTTCCGTTGGATTTGAGTAAAACATTACGACAAAACGTTCGCTCCTTTTGCCAGCTTCAAAGAATTCCGTATCCGAGTTCAGTTCGGTGTACGTGCCGTGGCCGGCGTTAACCCATTTCTGCGAAAGGAGAAATAAGTAAAAACAACTTACATCGCTGTCAAAAAGCACCTGCTTGTCGTGTTCTCTCTTTTTCAACTGCTCAAGTCGCTTACGACGCAGCGCGATTAATTCGTCGCTGTCCAAATTTTCCAAACGATCTATGGCGGCATCCAGTTGATTTTCTAGCGCTTTCGCTGCTTCTGCAATCACCTCAAGCTGACGACTACTTCCAGCACCTGACGCCATATTTCCACGCAAAACTACACCTTAGGAGGACACCTTCACAATAGAACACTTTACAGTATCATAACGTAAAAGTAGGTATGAGGGCATAGCAGCTATAAACTTTTTCTCTTCTCCTGAAAAAGTAAGCATAATCTAGCGACCCATTCTAAATTAAAATTCCCAGTAAGATAACAGAACTTCACTGGTTTTGAGTAAACTTTTTTCGCTTGTTCTGTCGTTAACTCGGACCTTAAACAACTGCGACCCTTCAAATTCGACATGGCGTGAAGCTGGCTAGAGAAGAATTCTGGGTTTTGCTTTCCAGAGCTCTGCAAGCATACAGTAATCAACAAAACTAAGCAGCAATGAAATGCAGGTTCCTCTTGGAAAAAAAGTGCGGGCATCGCATCCTGTTCTGCCCTTACCTAACCCGAAACTGGAGTATAATCCCTATATTTAGGCTTAGGTAAAGGCAGAGGAGGATGGCCAGCACGCTAGCCACGGCCGGTGTTTTCCTGAGAACCTGCATTTCGCTAGATTACTGTATACTTGGCTCTGGGGAATTTTCTAGCCGCAAGATTCCGTATTTCAGCAAAGTAAAGCAAACAAAGCGTTCTAAAACAATTTCAGTGGCACCTTCCGCTGTCCCCGCGAAATCTACTGCATTCCTCATCGAGTAATCGTAATTGCGCAAAATGTGAAAGATGTAATGTAATATTCCGGAAAGCCCCTGACGTCCGATCGCCGGTTAAAGACAACGCGGGAATTGTGGAAAGGAAGGGATAGATATAAAAAGCGTCGTCTTCGAAGATCCGTAAAGAAGAACGGACGGAAAACAGACTTTGTGCTAAAAAGCGTAACTGCTATCCATTATTGTCATTCTTTGTTTCTAGCCCTTTGGCATAGCAATACAATACCTTTTTTTTACTTTTGCATACTACTTGGCTGACATGCCTATTCAGGGTAATGACGAGTCGTTCGAAGATTTTAAGTCTGCAGCTCGTCTTCAGCAATATAAGGAATTTTTGAAAAGCGACACAGCGCTTCAGATATATTAAAGGCGACTTTATTTAATTCTCATTCAAATATATTCAGGTGTGGCTGCAATGCTAATGTTATTATCATCCTATGATGATTAGTACAACCTGCAAACTCCGTTTATGGAAAAGTGGAAAGAACAGCTATTGCCAGAGGCAGCGTAGTTCCTTCTTTGATTGCCGCCAGCAGTTATCTATCAGTTTGGTACAATTGCTGCTCAAAGGAGAGAATAAATTGGAGCGCAACAAATTTTGCACGAAAGCTTTATCAGGGTCACTTTGCATGGCAAGACCGCACCCCTCGCAGCCTGAAGTGAGAAGATCAAGTCAGCAGCAATAAAGAAAAACCTTAAACGCGTAATAAAACCTCGCCAACACACTTGGAGTTGATGTCGATTGTAGAAGCGTAGTTGTACAAACCAGTTGCAGAAAAGCTGCAGGCGACAGCTTGCAAACAAATTGGAATAGAAACGTTACATATACGGCTTTGTCAGCTTTGGCTGAAAGGCAGAAGACCGATTTACACGCAAGATGACCTTTCTCTTCCTTGTCGGCATTTGCTTTTATACTCTTCACGGTATGACTTCAAATTACTTGTTCAGACTATCAGCAAGAATCAATGTTTCATAGTAACTGCAAGCGAAAAGTCTGGTCTTTGTCCACCTGAACCAAGGATTAGAGGCGAGCTGGTTTCGTGCCAAGCCGACAGCGACTGCCCCGGCAAAAGGAAATGTTGCTATACAGTCAAAGGCAGGGAATGCGTAAGGGCAAAAGATAGTGGTAGGAAAGGTTACTCGGCCTCTTCCATTTCACAAACGCAATATTTTTAGGAATGAACAATGGGCAATGCCCGCCAAGCAAACCAAGACTGTCTGGTAAATGGATAGACTTGTGCAGCAACGATGGCAACTGTCCCGGCAAGCAAAAGTGTTGCGACACGGAGATGGGCAATCGCTGCATGGACTTATCTGGCAAAACGTCTAACAAGAAAGGTAGGAGGGCATTCTGCGAATATTCAACAAGCAAGCGCGAAATTAGGTTACAGGCCTATGTCCACCTGAACCACGAATCACAGGAACAACAGTAAAATGCGCTGCTGACAACGACTGCCCCGGCATAAAGAAGTGCTGCTATACCGTCGATGGACGAGAATGCGTGAAGCCAAAAGATGGTAGGAAAGCTAGTAGTTTAGTGGTGACTTCTTTTTTCATTAATCTTACAAGTTCAATTCGTCAGGCACTTCCACTGGAAAAGCGCCTGGCAAGTGTCCGCCCGCGGGAGAGCGAATACCCGGCAAATGGGTTGATAAATGCAGACGTGACAGCAATTGCCCAAAAAATCAAAAATGCTGCGATACAGAAATGGGAAATCGTTGCATGGACGTATTATAACAGCATCACAACGCAATGAACACTGAGCATGCGCAAATGCGCTGTAGTTTAAGAGCATATGGTGTCTTAAGGTAAGAAAATTGGTGCCAGAAGCGCATACCTATCAAGACAATGGCTTACGTTTGCTCCCTAATGTGTTTTTAAATAAAGTGTGAGAAATAAGGTTCAAAATTGGGCTCGGCCTATCATGTGCTTTAACCCAATGCAATCACCTTAATGGGAATATCTAAGGTAAAGCAGGCATAATCAAGCCAATCGATTCGTGCTCTGAAAAACGTTACAACGGATTGGACGCAAAGGAAAACGAGATGATGTCTGTTAAATATTTCGCGCCAAACTTGAGCTACAGACAAAGAAAAGGGCCTACATTTTAGCTACACAAAAAGGGGCGCTCTTAGTAATTGCACACATGTTTCACAGTCAACAAAGCACGTACGTTTGGAGCACAAACTACAGCTTGTGCACGTAGGCTTAAAGTACGTCCTAATTCCACGGTTTAAACTGGCTTTATTCATTTTTCTCCGAACGGCGATGTAGTTACTAGAAAACCACTTAATTCTACGTAAGTGCGTGATGAAAAGACAAGCACAATGTCCTCAAGAAAATAAATCAGCAATTTACACCTTTTAAGATAAAGCAGAACACAGGATTACTACTGCTCCGTTTAGCTTTCAAATTTAAAACCTGCTCATCACCAAGTTGACTTTTGCTGGCTGACTCGCATCATCGGAAAAGCACAAAACAACGAACCTGACGATCTACAAAATGTTTAAGTTCTTTTCAAATCATTTCACAAGAATAAAAACACAGCTGCAGGGTAATTTCAAGCCCTGATTGGAAGTGATAATAAACAAGCGTTCACTTGACAGATTAGCCTTGAAATTAGCCACTTTTGCGAAACGTCAACGAGGATAAGTTCAAAACTGGCCTACAGTACTCTTTGGGCGTTCATTACCGGTAAAATAATTATTCCTTTTTTTCTTGAGAACAAGATGAAGTAGGAAATAAAAAAAATTTCAAAACAACCAATTAAACCAACGACAACCCTTTGTTCTCATACGACGAGACTTATTAATGGCGCTTACGGCGCTCTCTGCTAGCAGGAGTCGATGAGGCGGAATGCAGGTAGGAATTTTGAAAAACTCAAATTCCAATGTCAGCGAAATGTCAACTGCAACGCGGAAGACAAACGAAAAATAGGAAATCAGGCGAAACATCCGCGCAACTCCCAAGGCTGCTTTAGCAAACAATCCTTGAAATTGCATAATATTAAGGACAAAGCATTTATTGAATTTTAAAAAAGAACACAGCTTTCAGGGAACACTTCCACCGTCATCAGTGCGTATACAAATTGTACAAACGCTGAAAGCACTGCTCTTTTTTAAAAATTGAACAAACGGTTCGCCCCTGTAGTAATATTATGAAATTCGAGGAAATCGTTAAAAGGGGTCATATTTTTAAACTATCTTCGAAAGACATAAGACGTAAATAAGCAATAGGCGAGTTCAGCAATGGCAGATGGAAACTATACGACAGAAACTGAATTTGGGACAACAAACGGTTTACGTCTGTGTCACATCTGCCGTGAAAAAGTTCTCCAAACGGATATAGGCTTCAAAGGACGTATAGAGAATATTTATAGAACAAAATTGCGGCTCTATTCAACTAAAACAGAATGCAAAAACCGCAATTGTACCTGAACATCATTGCTTCAACTGTATTACTAAGAAGAAACAATTTCTATGATGATGGTGAGATTAAACGCAGGAGGTGAGTTTGTTTTTGCGAAGCGGTTTGAATCCATTCATTTTCAATCAAACATGTCAAGTAGCAAAGGCTGACGTAGATTCCATGACGTCACTGTATGGTCGATCAATACTCCAACTAAATTAAATGACACAGTAGCATCGGCATGCAACGTAAATATAGTTTCGAGTCTTCCCAGATGTTGAGAGGCGGATGATAAGCATTCCATTCTGTCGTGCAGCACTTCTGCTTGCAAATACTTGATTGTTTTTAACCTAACAATCCGGTTCATCAATGATTGCCGATACGCAAAGGAATGCCGACCAACGGGACAACGCTGTGCATCCCAGCAATGAAATAACAAAATGCCTTCTTTCCGCTAGGCGAAATTGATTCAAAAAGATCAACCACTGCAACGCTAAGCAAACAGTGCTTCATCAGGCTTTCAGAAATCATTATTAAAATTCTTAGAACCCCAAAAAAACAAATAAGGACCAAACCAACGGTTGCATAATTCGGCTGTCGCGCATATACGCGCACTTCTTCCCCTACGCTGAAGATGTATAATAAAGTTGGTAAAAACAGATTCTTAGCACAGCATAAACTATTAACAAAATAGTAAAGAATCAAAATCTTAAGCCTTATGCAAATTAGGGCTTTCTGTGAGGCGTAAACGCAAAGCAAATATTTAAATAAACCCACCGTCACTTTGATACACTGCAAATAGACCCTTTGGAAAATGAAAAGATTACGCAACTGCAAATCAGTGCTGCCAAACGCATTAAGTGACAAAGCAGTTGTTCATCGTATTGTTCTCAAGTGAAAGCACATCCAGCGAGCACAGGTGCAAACATGGGCCCAAAACTTGACATGATTCAACAAGCCTGAATTGTCATTGGCCAAATGCAAGCAACAACAGTTCGATTAATAACTTTTCAGCTGACAACAACACCAAGTCGACATCGAAGTCGGCGTCCAACTTTGCTAGCGGTATACCAAATCGGTATAAACTCAGTTGAGTCGTCGTCCTAAAAAGTCGCCTCTTCCGGCAACTGGCAAGTCACGTGCTGCTCAATCGGCCCCACGTTTAAACATTTAAATTTTATCACTATCTTGTTGAGGCTAATAAAGAGGTCACGTGTTAGGTGGGTTCAAAAAGTTTCTTTTTTCCATTGGACGAAGCTTCTCGTCGCCATAACGATTCCCGCTTGGCTTTGACGCCCTTTTGCGCAATAACTTGCCTACGACCAAACTGCTATCCACCAAAATAGTATCAGGCAAGAGCTAGGCGAACCCAATGGACTCTCCCGTTGGGTGGTGGTGGTGGTGAGCGCAGGAAAACATGAAACTACTGCTGCTTCCGCGCTCTTCGCCATTTGTTCCGGATTGGCAGTGAACACGAGAGCTGCGGAGAGGCAGAAGACAACGCCTTACGACGACAACGACCGACTGCCAGTTCCAAGATTGCGTGATGATTGCATCAAGTGATTGAGGGTGTCAATTGACGATGAAAATAATGTTGAGAAATTGTGACAGGAACAAAACTTGCTATTTGCGACTCAGTCATGCGTCCCACAAAGCATTCTGACGTTAGTTGGTCGTCGTATAGCAAAGTTCTGTTCATTGGTTCGTTGTCGCTGATTTGTAAACAACAATCCTTGGTCGGTTCCGTCGTTTGAGCGTTCTCAGTATTAAAACTGGCCGCGGCAAGTTCTATAGACTTGCTGACAGCTGAAGTTCAAAGTGTTGGCAAAGTACCTTCCACAACTTCCGACGGGAGAAGTCAAAACCATTGGTAGCTTCTGTCTATTGGGCGCCATCGCTCTTGCAACCATCTGCCCTTTGTCGGTAAGACTTTACAATTGCTACATAGTGGCATGCGTTTGCCAATCCGATCATTTTTTAAACTTACTCCCATAACAATGACCAAAGTGCCTATGAGCATAAAATTTAGAATATCCGCTGCTATGCAGCACATGTTTACGAGATTTTTAATACTTATACAAAAGTCGACTTATTATGTGTGAATTTATCAATGCATTATGTAGTCACGTTTTGTTACTTAACGCTTTTTAAGAAAAACGACTGCAGATGTTGTAAAAAGACTTTGTCGCGACGTGACGCGCCAAACCTAATATGCATACTGAGCAGTACATATTCGCAAAGCCGAAAGTAATATAAGAAAGGCTGTAGAAAGCTTTTAGCTATTTTCAGCTGCTCTGCACTTAAATGCGCATCGTTTAGCACATTTCCATAAGTTACTGCGAAATAAAGCATCAATAGAGCTAGCAATAGGCGACACTTTTATAAGCCACTAAAATAGCTTAACACAATCTCGCTTGCGCTATAATGATTTACGGTTTTCTTTATTGCTACTCTTGCAATTAGGAGGAAAGCAGAGGTTGCTAAAACGTACAATTACAACCCACATAGATGACATAGACATAATTCGACATAGTCATCGAAGAGAGGACCAACTGCTTCCTTAAAGTATTATAGTAGTCAAGCGAACTCCACCGAACCATTGCAAAAAGCAGAAGCCTTTCTAAGAGCGTAAGATAATTGCTGCAGTGGAAAAGTCGCTTACTGGAGAACTACAAGCTTATCGAAGAGTATGTTTACGTCTGATTCTATGCTAATCACCAACCTGGCACGGAATACGATATTATTAATATAAGCTGCATCCAACAGTGGCAATGGCTTTCGTTGGAGCAACTTTCGTAGTATCTCACTGGCTGGTATAATTACGTCAGGGATGTGCTTGTAAAAAAATGCGCCACCATCGTAAGATGGATATCCTAAAAACAGCCCAATTCATAAATTCTGCCAACTGTTGGATGTAGGCCGGAAGTTCTGTAAGCTAAAAGAAGAATGGGCGATTTCCGGATGAGACGTTCAAGCGACGCAGATCATTCAATCATTGAGCTACGCTCGTTGAGCATTGGCACAAAAGGCAGCCAAAAATGGCGAATGCTTTTCTGCATCAACTTTTCCAAAGCAGGATTTCATTAAAAATTATTTGTCAATGGATTCATTCAATAAATAAGCTCATTCTTAAGGGATATTCACGAAGCTGTAGCTCAAATGTATGCATTCGCCTCAAGAAAGCGTAGTGCCAACTCGCGAGCTAAACGAGAGACATCTTGAAAGGTCACGCAGTAGCAGTAGCCAATAAATTAGAGACGTCCGTGCTCGTGCTGGTTATTTTAAGCTAAACGACGCTAAGCCTTCCTTATGAACGAAATTTAGCCGTCGTAAGAGCAGAGGTATTTGCGGCGCAAAGCGCCGGCCAAAAAGCGTATTGTCGACGCGTTACTGCCCCCTTCATTATTGAACACTTGTTTTTCACAGACCGCTCTTGTTCAAGACAATGGCGCAATTCTAACAAAATGACGACCGCTGTCTTTGCAAATCAGCCGACGGCAAGCAATGGAGAAAGCCAAAGTTTTGAATCGCAACAGGAAGCTTACGGCGACGAACTAACGACGGGGCGCCAAAACGAAGCTATGAACGACGAAGGGAACGTCGTCACGCCTGATGATACGGACAACGTAACAATTGAGCAAACGGATACGGAACAGCGTGACACGTATGAACTGCCTCCAACGGCAAAACTGTACAAAAAATCTGACAATGGACTTATGAATTGGCCAGCAGAGGCTGAACAGCGCAACAGCTGGCAGGAAGCAAGACGGCATTCCGACCTCCATGAAGCGATGGATAATGACGAAAGCACCAGCGCTCTTGCAGCCAGTATTGGCAGAACAACCGCTGATGAGAGCGAAGTAAGTTTTAGCATATTTATATCAACTTATGCAAATCAGATCTCCAACATGGGCTGGGAACTATCTGTCAAACTCCGGCCAACCTTACGTACATGCTGAAGAGCTAAAATTAATGAACTTGCCAAAACTTTAGAGCAACGTTAAGTGCACAAATCATTCATCTATTACATAGTTGAATTGCAATTGGTAAAAATGATTGGCTAACAAAATTTGGGCGCCGCTCTCTATTTCAGCTCGACGTGTTCAACGAAGAGCACCTGACGTCGGAGGATCGATCGGCAGATGAAAACGAATTTCAGGACGAATCAACGCTGGCAAATGTGGACATGCCGGAGGAAGAGTTGAACGAAGGTACCGAGGAGAATGGGTCGCAAGAGCAGGTCCGTTTGACTTTTCAAATCTTAAACACCAGCGCGCATTTGCTCGAATTTATTTCCGTTTCAGTCCTCCGTCATTGAAGACGTATTCGATCAGGAAGAGGAGAGCGACCGCCAACCTAAATTCAACAACGAACCAACGGAAGAAGCTAATGCCTACATGGACGTCAAATTAGAGTACCAAGCTGCATACGGGACTGAAGCTGAAGAAGTTGCGCAAATTCGCTCTGACATAGACGAGCAGCCCTTTGCACCCGTTGCTGAAGGTGCAGCAGCGGAAATGTCAAAAGACGAAGTACCTTATATGGATATCCAAACTCGTTACGATGAAGAGACAACGGCTGAGATCCCTGATGATGGACAACCTGTTCAGGAGAGCGATGAGGCTGCTAGCAAGGAAACTGAGGTTCGCCTTGGCTAACCTATAGGAAGTAACTAACGAAAGTATGATTTGCAGGAGCCTAGAAAAGCCAGTGTCATTACAAGTGGCCATGATGAACCTCTCGAACAAGCTCCCATCAGCGCAGATGACTTTATGCCTGACGAACAACAGGTGGCAAATCATATATACATATACATTTGCTCTTAAATGTTCAATGTTTAGGAAGAACAGAAAACAGCCACAGAAGAGGATACAACAATTGAAGAGCGCAGCCTGCCAATGGCGGATGTTCAGAGAGAGGTAGAAAACAAGAATTTCTTAAAGCTGTTTGCGTCGCTTACGTAAAGTACAATTGAGGAGGAGGAAGAGGACGAGGACAAATATCATGACTACGACGCCATGTCTTTAAAGAAAACGTCTATTGAGAAACAACTTACCGAGGAGGAGTCTGGCAGCGTTTTCGAAGAAGAAGAAGAAGAAGAAGAGGAAGAGCCACAGGAGGCTGAAAAAGCTGTACGCTCGCAAGAAATGGAAGAACAACTTGAAGAAGTGCGAAGAGAAAGCATTCAGGTATGTCTTTTTTCACAATTTTCCAGCCAGCGCGCTAAAGATATGCAATCTACCACTTTAAAATGTAGCGTATAAGCACTGCTGCTCATTTGAAGGAACATCAAAACTGAGCCTGGACGCAAAGCTGTTTTTTTGTTGAAAAAACCGCTTTGAGGAGGAAAATATAGCTAAAAACGGCATACAGTACTAACCTGCTTATCTTTAATATGAGTCATAATATTACTCCGCTTCTGGGCGCACTAAAACATCGTTAAAAATGAAGCTAGCCATACTTGGCAACCTATTAAGCTAATTATGTTCGCCGCGGATGTTGCAAAACTGGAAGCGATCGCATTTGACGATTTCATTTCGTTAAACTGAAAGACACTTAGGCTAAACAACCATCGTCGCGTCCAGCTACGTGTTTACTTCAAATTTTCAACTTGCCTAACGTCACGTAATTTTAAAACCTTTCAAAAAATGAAAAAAGGCAGCAGCTGGTCTTCGTGCATACAATGCAAAAAGGGCGCTATTGAAGGTTCCGGCGCTTTTATAACTAATAAAAAAAAGTATGGCGCGTTATTATTCACTAATGGCCTACGTTACGAAGCTTTCCGCTTGGCAGCAGTACTCTTAAGTACTAAAAGGAATGTTTTTCGCACAACCAACCTCTCATTTCGTTATTGCCTTATGTTCAGCGCTGAAAGGCTAAGAATATAAAACCTATTTAAGTGTTAAGCACTTTATCCAACATCTTCATGTCCAAAATGATTTTAAATTGCAAAAAATGGACAGTTAGTAAACCAATATCGATTGAGGACGTAGCATTATGCAAATTGAGCAAAAGCTTTTGAAATGCCTTTTTTGGAAGCTGTCCGTTTCTTGTTGCGTTGCAAAAAAAATGGATAGCTTCCGTAGAAGGGAAAAAACTTCTTTACAATGCCCACTACGTGACTTAAAAGTGCATTGATGCACAATGTACTCTAATTGAACGTCGATGTAGGAAGTGGCTGAAGCGGAGGAACTAATTGAAGAGAAGCAAGCGCCACCTAGTGAAGAGGTTCCACCGAGAAAACCGTCGGAAACAATTTCCGCATCAGTTGAGATGGAAAAGAAAATAAGCGACGCAACACTCGCCGCTTCCGACTATACGAGCGAAACCAACGTTCCGGCTGAGGAGGTCTCTGCTATGGGTTCTCGAAAAGGCTCGGATGTGTCGTCTACAACGACATTGTCCAAGCAGGAGTCTGTCCGACGTTTGTCAGAATTGAGCAACGCATCAGAAGCGGTACGTAAAAAACTAGAAGATACGAATCTCTCAGTTCGTATCTCACATACCGTCAAGAGTAAAGCTTATCTAAGCCAATAGCTTTATGTGACGTCATCATCTTCTTAACCATTTATGGGCATGCTTGAAAGATCTAACGAGAAAGCTTAACTTCAGGGATCGAAAGGAATTGAAGAAGAGGTATACGCTGGTAGTCCGCAGAAAAAGAAGTCATCTGAACCCATCATAACCCCTTTGGCTGCGGGAAAAGTTGGTGCGAAGAAATTCTCCCTTCCCACCGCGCAGTTACCTGGACTGCGTTCCGGCTCGAGCTCTCGTAGAAGCTCGGATGTTAGCCCCGTGCGAACTCCGCCCAGAAGAGAATCGCTGCGTAGTCTGTCGAAACTGGACTCTACGCCCGAAATGGTAGGCACCAAATATAGCATAGCAAATAACAACTATCACAATACTAACATAATTGCTCAACATGACGACGCGTAGCAGCTAAAAGGTTACGTTCTGTAACAGGGTGGAATGGAAGAAGTGTTTGAACACGACGTAGAAACGTCGGCTGAGTATAGTCTTCCCGCAAAAAAACTTTTCAACAGAAAAGCATCGGAGCCGGGTCAAACGGTGGTTAAAAAATTGTCCCAGACTGACCACGCCAAGTCAATAGACATCCCGTCCGGTGCGAGCTCACGAAAGGGATCAAACGCTACACCGGCTGACAGTTCGCCCAGGAGAGAATCCCTTCGTCGTCACTCGAAAATTAGCATAGCGTCAGATTTGGTAAGTAGTCAACAAAGCGACGCCTATGCTAATTATGCTTGGAATCTATAAAACGGCTTTTGCAAGCTTCAACTCCATAGAGTCCCCCTTATCAATATGCTAATTTTATAGGAGGAAAAGGAGCAAGAGACGCCTGCTGAACAAAGTGTAGAAACTTCGGCTGACTACGCCCAGCCTATGCAAGAAGTATTGGAAACGTCAGAGGCTATAGCAACACCGCCTTTGACACCCAGTCAAGCGGGATCCAAAAGGCTCTCCCTTTCCAGCGAGACCAAATCGGTGGAAGCGTCCGTGGAGGAAAGCTCAGCTTTGAGCTCTCGAAAGAGCTCAAGTGTAGTAGCTGCGGAAAGTCCATCCAGAAGAGAGTCGTTAAAATCGTTGCCAACAGACAGCGCGGCACCAGAAGCCGTAAGTATTAGTTCAGCGTGAAGTGTTTTGAAATTGAATATCCCCGTCTGCTTCAGTTAGTTGGATTAAAAGAGGAGGCTCAAACTCAACCTGCGGAGGAGATAGCAATAGCCGCTCAGCCAGAGCCTGAAGAAGTCACTAGTCCAATAGTCGAACAAGAGCAGCCCGGAATCATGGAACAACCGCCAGCGCCAGTTGGTAAACTATACAAGGAAATACCGGTAGAGGAGGAGAAAGTAGTCGCGCCTAGCGAACCCTCTCCCGTCAAAGAGCTCATAGAAGAAGCTTCTGTTAAGGCAGAGGTAGAAATGCCAACTGCACAGCCGATGGAGACCGAAATGGAGACTGCTGAGCCTCAGTTGGCTGCCGCAGAGACTCCCGAAACTGAAGTAACTGAAAAACAGCTGAAGCCTTCAGAGGAGACTTACAAGCAAGAGGAAGAGGGCAGGAATGTAGAAACGACGACCGCTTTTGTTCCCATTTCCCCAAGGAAAGCGCCCACTGAAGCGCCAGTGAAAACAAAGGAGGTCCAAGCTAGCACGGAGTATAGGCAATATTATCCGCTGTACGAATCGAGAACACCAGCCACTATGTCCGTTAGTTCCATGGCATCAAGTTACAGCAGCGATTATTCCAGGCCTTATAATCATTACGTATCGGTATTCGACAGTCACGTCACCACTGGACCATTCTCGCAGAGTAACTATTTTGCATTGAGAAGGAGCGTCAGTCGAGAACGGATGTCTTCAAGCTTATCCCGCGTTGGTTCGTTTTCTAGATTTGATTCTTATCACGACTTCTTGCCATATACGGCCAGCCGAAGTACTGCGCAAATTCCAGTGCGTTCTACGTCGTTCTCCAGATTCATGGACTACTACGACAGGGTGAAAGACCGTCTGAAGCGTACGTACAGCCGCGAAAGCCTTTACAGACCTAAGGAGACTCATGCTACTTACTCTTACTCTAATATCTATCAACCTTCAGCAATGTACTCAAGCGTTTATCAACCTTCTGTGCCGTCCTTGTATGGTTACAATTACAATTACAGTTACAGCACGCCAAGGCGCAACGTCTATCGCACGTACAGTCAGGAGAATGTTTACACGCCAAGTTATCGTAGCTACAGCTATCCTACAAGGACCTACGGGGCATTCAACAAAATTTACGACTACTACACCAGCGTCAGGAATCGTTATACGCAAAGCAGCTTTCTCAGTCCATTCAGAAGAATAAGAAGCTTCTATCGTCCGTGGAAATTCGACAATTCTCTTTTTTGACTTTCTGATCACATGGCGACAAGCAGAAAAGGTCGTTGAAGCATAGTTAAGTCGCTTCGAATGGCTTAGTGCTTTTTTTAAATTTTTTACCACATTGTCAGCTGTGTGTGCTTCTTTGATCGTGTACAGACGTTTCTGTTCGGCCCCGTAACGAATTCTTTGCGAAAAAATTCTTTGTTAGCACTTTTTTGTATCAGTGAAAAGTTATTTTTCAGCGACTCTCGCTTGGCTGCGACTTAGCGCGTCCGAAAAGCATTACTTTTTTGAATTTGAAAATGAACGCAGGTTCCATTCGTACGGTAGATTTTGGTTAGCGTATTTTCCTTTGATGCCTTTGAGAAACTTATGCAATAACATTTTGCCATGCGTAAGAAAGTGCCCAACGATTGGAAGACAAATTCATTCCCGCAATGATATGTCAAACTGGCGGAAACGTCAGCTGAGTTATTCAATCAAAAGAGACCGCGCAACTTTTGCCAACGCAATTGCGGCTGCGAACTAAATGCGTCAGCTTGACGGTTTCGCGTTTCTTCGAGTACGCAGAAACTTTTAGTCGCGTAAACACCTTGAAACAAAATAAGCCAATAACAGCTGTTGCTTTCCCATCGCTGCGTTCCAACTTTCAACAACAACCGGCAACAATGGAAATGGACCTACAGCGGATTGCTTTGACTTAAACAAACTGAGCAATGACGCTACTGCGAACTTAATGCTTCTCGCTACGCGGCTGTCCGCACTTAGACCAGTTCGAATCCCACCAGTGCGACCTATGCAGCGGAGCATTTTCAAGTTGCGAAATTTTCTTTTTAGACAAATGGCTGCTCTTTAGAATTTCCCTTAAGACGAATTTGATTAGTACGAACGGGTTAGCCGAAATAATACATTTTTTATAACGACTGCCTATCGAAGCCTACATTGCCCTCGTCAACAACGCGTGAAGTGAACGCGCGCGAAAGAACCTACGAAGCTTCAAGTTGAAACGAAGAAATGCATTCCCCTTTAGGGAAACAGTCTCATTCAATCTATACCGAAAACGAAAAGTGAAAAAAACAGAATAAGATAAACATAACAAAATAATATAAAATAAATAAACATATTTTTAAAAAAGATTTATCTAATGGTGCGAATTTAATTTTTATGACTTAGTTTTATTCTGATTTCATTATTTTTCAGACTTTCCATTTTACTTGTCGATCGGAAGAAGCCATTTCTACAATGGATGCACTCTTCTGTTTAAATTCGCGCTCCCATCTTTAAGCTGACGACAGGATTAGATTCGGCAATAAAAAAAAGTTCATAGCAACTAAAATAAATAATAAAATAAAAACTTTGAAAAAAAAGTGAAATATAAAGAAACTGGATGGCATTTTAACTATTTAAAAAAATGTTATTTTAATTATCTATATTTTGTTATGCTGTTGAAATATTTACCTTATTATGTTTAACTTTGTTTTTTTATTACGCCTTCATTTCCATAAAGTTCGCGCCCTGAGTCCTTAACTTAATGATTCTTTCATGGCCTGGACAGTGTAGGCGCCGACAGCTCCGCAGTAAAAGTTTTATGAGAAGCTGCCGGGTTAGCATCTGTACGTGCTATACAGGAATGCGTCACCTTTAGTAAATGGACTTTTAACCTGCACCAATCAACACAGAGATACGGTGGTGTTTTGTCAATTACAAAGGTTGCTCATTTAAGCGAAATTCAAATTTTAGGATAACTTTTTCAGGAAATGAAAACAGCCACTTTCTTGTAGTCAGTGAAAGACGAATTTACTCACCGTTGGCTTAGCGAATACAAAAGGTCATTCATAACCAGCGTCACTACACTCAACAAAAGCGACTTCATTCAATCGACCAACCATATAGGGAAACGCGCATGAAATGAAGGTGCTAAGTCTAAACAAAACCAAATTAGCATTTCAATGTCGACTCAGAAAAAAGCTGCTGCCACAATGTCCCATTGCTTATCGCGCAAACTGACGTGTCACCTCCACACGTGCTAATCATACATTCTTATGACGCCGCTCTTTCCTCTGAAAGTCTACAATAAACATATACACAATATGCAGCAAGACGCTACTTTCTAAGAATGCGTTGATTTCGCGAATACCAAACATATACGGTTTTAATGTTACATAAATCTAGATCTAAAACACTACTCGGCTCAAAGGATTAAGTTATCGTTGATTATTTATGATAAATAGCAAAAACAATCAATTTTTGCCGACAGGTGCGAAAAGGGTTCAACGTTAGCTAACCGTACCACTGGGCGGCGGGCAAAGAATGAAACAATTAAGAAGAAAAGGACTTTTGATCACAAACTGCGCAACCCATGTTGAAGACGAAACAATAGAAGAAACGGAGTTCAATGAGACGTCGAACCGTTTGCGTCGACAATGGCGGCCATTGCATCGAAGTCGAGAAGAAGCTCAGATTGGAAAATATCCATCAGCGGTGGATGGTAGGCGGCAGCATATAACATATTTTGTAACGTGTACATCGATAGACGACTCATTATATTGACGACTTCTTGCTCGGGTCGTAGCGGTAGCACGTTTCGCCCATCGACTCGGCTATTTCCAGAACTTCCTTTTCGACGACAGGATCGGTTAGTACTCGAATGTCATACTGCTTCACTGTGGTTTCCGGGCTCTTCATCAACAACTTCTGCATAGTGTCGTAGCAGAAACGATTGAAACAGGCGCTTTCGTACACCGGTTTGAATTCAGGGAAAATTTGGTACAAAATTCTAAAAATGCGGGAAACGGGAAGGATTAAAGCGACAATACTTTCTAGGAGCTTACTTGAACAACGGCAAGGCAATGGTATCCAGAAAGTCGAGTTGCAAGTTCAATATGTTCGCCTTGTCTCGATCCATCGCTTCGACGGGACGATTGCCCATCGCTTTTTCCAGATCACCTTGAGAGAAGAACTCTTTGTACACTTGAGCCTACATGGGGAAGTGACCAACGGTTGTTTATGTTCGAAAGGAAAGTCGCACGCCCTACCGCAGCCATTTTGCTTTTGGTCCACGGTTTGACTTGGTCGGCAAGATCGCAAGCAGTCATCAATGCCGACTGTAGCAAGAAGATGTGACGCTCATTGGCCCTCTTGAAACCGGATTTGGCCATTTCCATGATTTCCGGCCTGATTCGCAGGTGCTGAGCAAGGTCGGTGGCCAAAATAATGTCGCGTATTTTGTCCAATATCGTCTGATAGACCTGCAACGAATTGTCGCGCCTTACCGCGCGTCGAAACATCGAAGGGAACGTACGTTTGGCGAAAGATTGGCAAAGATATTACATTCTTCAATGTTCAAAATGCACATTGTCTGAGCGAAATGATGGCACTCCAGTACAGAGCCTTCCGAGCTGTACAATTGGGCCAAGGCAGTTTTCTATGGAATGTTCAAGAAAAAAGTAACACCGTCAAAGACCGAATAATCCTTACCGACTGCACTTGAAAAGAATTGGTAGTACCACGATGGTCAATGTCGTGACAAAGGCAAGCGACCAGCAAACACAAACAATCAATGTTGCTAAAAATCTGCTCTCAAGTACAAAGGCTATTCGACGCCGTAAGCCAACCTCAGCTGCTTGCGAATTGCCGGAATATTTTTCAAAATAAGGTAGCAAAAATGAGCTACCGTGAACGCATGGTACCAATTGTGATAGGGCACATCCCTGTAAGCTTTTTCTAGGGACAGTAGGAACCTGAAAATCAAAAACACTCGTTCAAACGTTTGAAGCTACAGTAGGAACATGTGATGTCGTCAGGTACCTGGACAATTTTCGTCTCTTTATACGGAAAAGGTTCATTAAACCGAGGTCGACAAACATGCTTAAGCACGCCTATGCAAAAAAACGCACAAATAAAGTACATCTGAAGAATCGCGTGCGCGCGAGTACCATGTGAGTATCCTGCAATGACAATTCACGGGGCGAGTAAAAGAATGACGTAAAGGTGGGGCTCAGCTCCGTAGGACGAGGAATGGGGCATAAGCTTAGCCGTAGTACATCCTCTTCAGCAATCTAAAGATGGGAAAGAAATAAGCGGAAGAAATGAGGATTCCTCGAACGCACCTTCTGCGTGTGGTACATCATGAGCTCGCTTGCCAAGTGGGTTCGCCTGTTGGCTTCTTGAAGTCGTTTGAACAGTAAGCACTAAAAGTAAATCATTCCTAAACAAATAACAATAGCATTCCAAGCATATTTTTCCAAATAAGGTCATTCAATGATTCTTAATGTAAATATACGCCTACAATCATCTTCCCCGGCTGCAAAAGAGAACGGCGCGCTTTGGCAAAAGGCATTACGGCATTTGACATTTAATTTAAGATGGTCTAACGTAATAGCTGAGAACAGGTTTGCCCCAACAATTGTTAAGCACCTTATCAAAGAGGCATACGCGACTAGTCTGCATGGTACGCGATGATATTCAGAAGCTTTTTAATCTCTCTCTGAATAGGCCCATAATTCTGCAACTGAGCAACTTATGAAATAAAATGAAATGTATGCTTACATGGGATATGCTAATGGCGCAGTATGACGACAGCAACTCAGCTAACTGCTCGTCGTAAGCGGTGTAGCAATCGGTATCGATCTTGTTCAGCAGCTGAATAACAGCTATAACGTCTGAAAAAGGAAACTAAGCGAACTTAGTCTTATTCGTCTCATCATAAAAGTACTAACTCTTTTGCTCTTTTACGGGAAAGCACAACATGTTCCTGAATAGCCAGAAAATAATATGTATACGCGCAATAGGGAAAGCGGTATCCTACCGGAAATCAGTGGTTTTCAACCTGTGTTCAACCACTTCCGCCGTATCCAAGTTCTGCTCAGAGCTGCATGAACTCTTCGACTCTTTATCAGCGTTGCAATTGCCGATACCGTCCGAACTGCAAAGATTAATCATTTTTCCTGAAAAGTTAAAGTTGCGTAATCGTCCTAAAGTGAGTTCAAGAAAACGGTGATCCTACCGCTGGCGGCCACTTGGCCAACTACACCTTCGGTCATTGGAAAACGAAGTTCCTTTAAATATTCCTCATTTTTGTCGTCCTTTTCCACAACCTCAGCGACGAGTTCGCTGCTCTCTTGGTCGATCAGATAGAGGGCGCATCTGAATTATTGGCCAATGATACCGAAAATGCTGAGCTGCCGACAAAGTGCGCACATCTTCAACAACAGAGCCGACTTACTCTTGCGATGGAATGAGCTTCTTGGCATCCTTGCAGATGCTTTGCACAAGTTGAGCCATATTTTCTAAACAATTCACTTTCGAGCTGACAAAAAGGGGTTGGGATAGCGCCAAGCGGATACCGAGGTTTGCGAAGACATTCCTCAGCAGGGTCAAAATGAAGCCGTTCAACTTTGTACGAGCAATCTGCTTTTCCAAAGCCGCTGACATGCGCATCAACGAGCCGGCAACTTTGATACATTCCTTTGAATTTCCTGCCGACGTCAACTTGAGGTTAAAAGCTCCGTTGGTCCTGAGCATTTTTCAAAACAGGAACGTAAGCAACTACAAAAAATGGCGCCAACAACGTTTCTGCCAACCTGGAAGACTTTTCCGAATGAAGAATAAATAGAATGCCCAAAAAGTCGTTGGCTGAACTGCCACGCACAGCATGCGCAGTTACGGAGATTTCCGTGTTGCCATGGTGGTGATTGAAGACGCTTTGAACAAGGCGTTGCATTTTCTAAAGAGAAGGCAACTCCTTAGCTACAGTCTTCAATTTAGCAACTTAATTTCAACGGGTCTGGGTCATATGACCGAAAGTCGGAAGATCGAAGGGTCGAAATATCGAATGGTCGAAATACCGAAAGTCATATCACCGAATGGTCAAAACGTCGAATGGTCAAAATACCGAAAGTCATAATACCGATAGTGGAATATCGAACGGTCGAAATACCGAAAGTCTAAATGCTGAATGGTCAAAATACTGAAAGCCAAAATACCGAATGGTGGAATTAAAAGTTCATTATACTGAGTACAATGCTGAGTCGGTTTCACTGATCAAGTAATCGTCTGTCCTTCGAGGTTCTGAATTTGCGTTCTGACTTTCGGTATTTTGATCATTCGACGTTTCGACCATTCGGTAATATGACTGTCGGTATTTCGACCATTCGGTAACATGACTTTCGGTATTTCGAGTTTCGCTGATTCGACCTTTCGGTCTTCTGACCATTCGACATTTCGACCATTCGGTGTTTCGACTTTCTGTCTTCCGACTTTCGGTTTTATGACTTCCACCGAATTTGAACGACTTGAAAAATGAACTTTCAAAAGTGTTTTCAGGTTGAATACGTAACTTTCCATAAGGGGCGTAAAGGTTTTGACTACCTTTCTTGCCAACCTAATCAGTTTCAGTAACGGACCCTTCAGGGCCGACCTTGTCCCGCCTTTACTATGTTCTAGCGGGAAAATCACAGAAACAGTTAAAACAGAAACTTAAAAAGCTAATGATTGCGTCCTGAAGAAAAAGTGTCAGACTACTACATTTGAAGGTTCATTCTTCGCAAAGATTACTTGGGAAAACACCAAAACACTGTTTGTCTTACTGTACTCTTATCGATTGTACCTATTGATCATTTAGGGGAAATTTGAAATTCAAAAAGAAATGCAAATTTTTAATTTTAGCCCGCGACAAGTATCGCTTACTTTTGGAAGTTCTTTGTAGGACAATTCTGACCTTCCCCCGAAAATTTTGCTCCATTCCTGGGCGTTACCCTTCAAAACAAAGCAAATAAAGCAACAGACGAAAACTGCCAAATAGTCAACTGACCGCATTCAGAGGAGTGGCCAAATCTTCCCTGCCGCAAACCTACAAAAAGCGTATTTTAAAAAAATTATCCTTCAGAAAAGCAAATATAAAGATGTCGAATTTTTTGAACATTCGCGATTTGACACGCGGCACATGCAATGTGAACTATTTGAAGTAGGCCCAGTTATGGAGGAAGCAAACTGGTACAACGATTAACCAAGCAAAGCATGTCGCTACAACGCGCACGGCTGTCCTCAAGTATGAAGCTTAAACCTACCTAATGCAGTTAGAACTTCTATAAATGGCAATTACAAGAGTATTTGCCACTTTTAATGTGCAGCGCGACAAAATAGAAAAAAAAATAAGTGAATTTATCAATTTGCATTTTGTTGACCCCATCAAAACATGCGATTACGAGAGTTATACGTTTCTGAAATTCCGCTGCAAGACTACAGCCGAAACAACTGCTAGTCAAACGACGACGAAACTTTTGCTTGAACATTGCATGGACGAAAATAAGCAATGGAGACGTTTGCTTAGGGCATCTAATCGTTTCGTTCGAAGCTACTACATACTTGTTTACCAAAATTACAATACGCAATGGTAATTTGTAAACTGTACCTTGCATTGCACAGACATAACGCTTCTTCTCGCCCGTACCTATCTACTTGTCAACTTCGCTTAGATCTGCTGAAATTATTTACACATTCAGATAGGTTGCTTTCCAAAGCGATTGTTTACACTATTGTGCAACAGGCAGCAATTATGTTCGTCTGTTCGCACGCTGTCCTTAGAAAGCGACGCTGCCGACTATAAACTAACGGCGAAAAGTTTGAAACAACTTTTTCCTGTGGTACATAAGTGACCAATTTCAGTTCAGCAAATCGTCACGAACATTACATCGCAAACGTGAGTTCCCATGTAGGTCAAAAACTATTAAATAGGCAGACTTTGCTAGCAGCAAATTACGACTACGACGACCCTGCCAAACGAAATGATAAGATAATAATTGATAGGCATATTAGCATATGTCAAAAGGAATAGTTTTGCGCGTCGAACCCAAAGTACGATTGTATGATAGAAACAATTGTATTAAATGCTCATGCTGATATTCAAGGAACTTTTTCAAGATCGTCTGGCACATGGAAATGCTCCAATGTATATGCGAGTCAGTTTGCTCAAAAAAGAGAAATGCGACCAGCGTACAGATAATGTTACTGAGGCAAAAACCATCGGAAAAATGTGAACTTGAAAATATAACTCATTGTAATGAGTGAGCAGATCTTCGCTATCTTTTAAAGGACGAAGCCTTCTGCGCCGAAAGCTTCGTCTATGAAGCAATGAACGTAGCTTTTAAAAAGTCTATTTTGAAAAAGACGCTCCACTGCCGACAGTAAATGGAGACCCACTTTTAGCAAACAATTTTACTGGTTTTTAGCTCGTCCGTAGCCAATTGTTCGGCAATTCGATTCGGTCGGAAATTTGGTCAAAATCGTGTAAACACAACGTGCACAGTTGTCTCGGCTCGTCGAACGGACGGCAGAGGCGAAAATTCTGGTCGCCAAACTTTGAAATTAACTTTAACTCGACGGAGCAACGTTTAAGTAGGTCATTTAAGTTCGACCATTCTATGGAACGCGATTTGCCGCTTAGCTCCTTTCCCACCGTAACCACAATGGCATTGAGGGGAAAAAATAAACAATTGCAATAGCAAAAAAAGCTGCGCTCTCAACTAGCCGGCGCTTAGGCGATTTTGAAACGATTCCTGAACGTATACAAAATCTGCGCATCGCGGGCAGCCGTCAAAGGTGATCCTTCTAAGGAAGGCAGCGAAATTTTGCGCCAACGGAAAATCAGAGCGTCAGCGTCGCTCTCCGGCGACAATGATCGGTCATTAAAGTTGAAAACTTCAAATTAACTCATTCCTCTATTGACATTGGCAAAATGGGAAATCATGTTGTCGCTATGGTTACCGTACGAAGAAGAACAGGTAATTGATAGGCTTTTCGATGGTAAACAAAGGCGAGTCAATAATAAGTTTGAAACGCTGAGCAAAGTGCGCCTAATTCCACGCCCATTCAGGCGCTCGAAACTGACCGTTACCCCGAAAAATGAATGGTCATTTTTCCGGCGCGGATAACGTGGCAACAAAGTATTGCAATTAAGCCATTTGACACCTCAAATCAATTTTACGTCGCAACTACATCGTCAACTTAAAATCCATCAAGTTTCGATGGATTTTTTGAAGCGCTGACATTCCGTCGAAATGGAACCCTTCAGCACGTCACGGCTATTCTTAATGGACGCAACAAACATTGGCCAAAATGAAAATCCCATAATACCACTTAAGGAGAGTTTAGGAAATAGACGTTGCAGCGTCGATTGATCAAGATACGACATCATTAATTAAATGCGCTGATCGAAGTGGAAAGTCGCTTTTTAAATCAGCGTGGACAAGCACACTCTTTGCGGAAAGTTAATACGACAGATTACGAGTTGACTTGGGGGCGTAAACTGCTTCAAGGTTTAAAAACTGCTGCAACGATCGATCAAGTACAAAGTCAACATGGTCCGCTATGGTCTCTGTAGCCTAAGTTGTCGCCTGATTTAATAACAGTCACCTCGAAGAAGTCGACAAGCCCATTTGCCGCGTTAGTGCTTTACATGACGACAGCGCAACTGTTAATATGGGCCATCCGGCAATCCGGAATACGGCAAAGCGTGTTACACAGCCTTTGCGTGAAAAAGGCTAAGTACCACGACGACTCCATGTTGACAAAACCCAATAAGGCGTGAACGTTGAATGTCTACGACGTTTTAAGCTTGCCTGGTCGACTTCGCGCGCGTAGGTTATATCAATAAAAGCAACTCAATATGGGGGCTCAGTTCCAAAATTAGCAGCAACAAAGTCGTAAGGGAAAATCGTAGCATCGCTGCCTGGCACCGAATTGAGCTTCTCAACGTAAATTGGCGCGCGGAAAAGTTCACTTGCCTGCACGCAGCAATGTCCGTAGTTGTCAACAACCATAGCAAAGGCTGAATTGCGACAGCGGGTCTTCTCCACAAGCTGAAATGGAAATTTTAGCGCAAAACAAAAAATCCATACGCTTGCGCCCAACCCAAGCGTTTAGACGTCTCTGGGCGTTCAGTGACCTTGGATCGCCGGATACTTCGTCTGCAACCATTATAGTGCACGCGAAATTGCCAACTTCAGTTTTAACTCTTTACTATATTACCAAGCAGAGTGAGGAAAACGGAATCCATCGTCATCCTGCCTTTTCAAGGGCGATGATGCCAGTTAGGAGGAGTTGGTTCAATCAAGCCGACTAGGACGTACCGACCGCCTTAAACAGAAACAATAGGACTAATTTTAGCGCAATGTGGCTGAAGCAGAAAATAGAATGCCATGTCGAACAGCCGGAAAAATGGGACAAAACAAAAACAGAAAACTCTGCGACGGACCAAAGACGGACGTCCAAAAGCGTTCAAATACCTATCCGCGCGCGCAAATGGGGTCCCTTTGGAAATTTTAAAAAAATGAGGCTGATGAATTGAATTAGAAGAGAATCCGCGAACTTAAGACAACGGACGTATACTTCCTTATGCTCTCAGGCCTCTGCTCGAATTTGGACTCAACTTAAAAGGCATTCCATTTTTCCCGCAACATCCTTCGCCGCTTCTCGCCAAGCTTCCATCGATGAGGTAATGACACTTCAACAAAAGTAAAATACGACCTTACAATGTTGCAACAGGCGAACCACGCTGCGTACGGATCTTTAAAAACACTTATGCCTTTCGAAACTGTGAACAGCTTCTCTCCAACGCAAATGCCTATTCAATAGAAGCAGCATTACGGGTGGGATATTTCTAAGCATCGACATCGATACTGCCTGCTGCCGCTGCTGCTTTACTGTGTCACAAGTGTCTTTGAGAAAATCAATCTCCTCAAAACGAAGTCCCGTAGAAAAACCAATACACCTCCGGCGTGACGTTACGATTGGAGGGAAGGTATAAGGGCATTAAAACCTAGAGCTGATTAATAGCAAAAATACAGACTGCTGAATGGAATGCTCAAGAGTAGAACAGCGGCTGCTATAAAGCCTTGGATAGGGGCATACTGTCTCTTCAAGCCGCGGCTACAATTGGCGAGATGCAGGTAACCATGGAAAGCGGTAAGCAAAGGAAAGCTACTGGGCATTTTGAACAGCGCGATATTCGACCCAAAGGATCAAACCCATTGAAACCGGCTATCCTTTGGGATTTGTACGTTGCAGAATGAGGAAAAATCGAACAAGGTGAAAAGGGAAAGGCGAACTTTTTCTCCGGCGATGAGCTCCTGCAACCAACGGCGGCGGTTCGCATCGCGAACGAACTTGAAAGCCCAAATCATTGCAAGGATGCGAAGAAACCACAATGGCTTTTTTCCGTTTTTTTCACCACGCCAATTGTGCTTTTCAACCGGATGTGCAAGAAAAACGTTCGTAATTAAACAAGAAAAACAACTCCACTCGGCCGGCGGTAAGTGTTCAGGACGCGACCAAAGCACCCGATGACAGAGAGAACTGGAATTGAGTGAGCCTGACGTGTTCACGAAAACCACCTTGATGCGTAAATACGTAGTGCAAACAGTGCTACGACAGTGCGCACTACGATGAGGGGCTTTTCGAGCAGGCCCGAGAGAGAGCAACTCTTTTATATACATACACACACTGTGTTCTACAATGACACGTTCCGGCAAGCGGCCATGCCGGTCCGTCGTGTCAAGCTATACACACACCTAGCAAGATCAAGTTTCAATCCTTCTCCCACAAAGGCATTCCCTCTCTCTCATGCTCACCCTTAGGCGACAAGACAACCAGCGACGACAAACCTTCTGACGTCACAACTATTCTCTCACTTAGCAGACACCTATCATGGAGCGTTTTGAACAAGGTTGCAACGTCCTCCGCGCGCTTATGGAAAAGATAGGTTCTTTCGCTCTGAGAGTCAAACGAAAAAGGCGTCCCTTTAACACGTCAAGCGATGTTACGCCGGCAAAAAGACGATCTTGTTAGGTCAGCATTAAGCGGATATTCACTCAGTCGGAAACAGTCGGCTCGCATGGACAAGCGCTCCAACCAGTCATGGGCGTCATTTCAAATTAAGCTGCGTCTGTAGGCAACCAAAACGCTGCGCGCTGGAAAACATTAACAACTTCCGACCTCAGCGGAGGTTCGAAACGTGGCAATACACAAAATTGTAAAAACGTATCCTAACAGACGCCAACGAATTAAGCACGGCGCAATGAACAGGAAATTGGAAGCCAACTATGAGCTACAGCAATACAAGATCGCCAGGTCATCAATAGACAAATGACGTCATCTTTCTCGCTCACCTTATTAAGCGTAATTACATGAGCGCGCCGAGCCGCGGCAGGACGGATGAGAAAAATGACGGAAAAGGTTACTTTCAATAATTGGATCAAATACGCATGCCAGACGACGTTGGCGCGTATGTTCTTTTTTTGCAAAACTCCATCTTACGAAAATCGCGACGGCACCTATAAGCCGCCACGCTATTTCTAACGGACGCCTACGTTGTCAGCGGTTGTGAAGTAACCCATATTGTCCTGAAAAAAGCAAATTCCTCCGGAAAGAAACTATGAAAGTTATGCGGAAGTCTCCGAACTTTAAGACATTGCTATTATTGCTATGTTACTACTCTTTTCTTCTTTCAATTATTATGCCTACTCTTCTTTTTATTGATTAGTGGGTTTTTGCTTGTAACAGTCTGCCTTTGTTGACGACTGCTGATAGTTGGTAAAGCAAAAGGCTTTTTACTTCCATAGCATTCGAGACTTCTTACATGCTGTCTCTTCAGCGCATAACTGTTTTACATTCCACAGATGTCAACTGAAGACGACATGTGAGAAGCCTCCAAAGATACGGGAATAAAAACATCTCGCTTTATCAACGATCGTCGGAAGTCAATAAGGGCAACACATTATTATTACGGTGATTATCACTTGTTCTGCGAAACAGGCTGACTTGTGTGCTATTTGACGACCTGTAAGCCTGTAATAACTCTACAAATGCTCTACGCACAAGCAGCCGAGCATATCGTTAATAAAAAACAATACTGCGCGCACGAGAATAACTTTTTCTTCATATTATTATTATTATTAAAGATTAGTAAGTTGTTAACAGGTCCTTATGTTTTCATTTCTTCACGTAACGAACCTCCCTGTTGTTTTTAGATTGTTATTACTATCACTATTATCGGAGATGGGTTGCCTCATAACAGGTTAATGTCTTTTCGCTGCCATGTAAGGAGCTTCCATGTTTCCCGACAATTTAACAATGAAATAAAATTTGAAATTTCGATCAAATTTTATTTCACCATTAACTTGTTGGAAAACAGGGAAGCTCCGTTACGTGGAAATGAAAAGATATTGTTATCATTGTACAGACTGCTTTGTAACGTGCCAGTAATGCTTTATTTGTCCTTGCAGAGCTTTTAGATAATATTTTTCCCGCTGCTAACATTGTAGGATGGGTAAAGACTTCAGCTTTAAAAGGCGGTAGCCCAAAGGCTTTTGCCATACCATCTCATAACGTTGTGGACAGAAGCATTTTCTGAAGGCTCCGTTTAATAATAAAAATATTTTATTATTGAAGCCACTATTATTGTCGGTCACTTAAACATGAATCTTATTCATTTATCATTTCTTTGCGCAACTTCAATAAGGTCGCAAATTGGTAAGAGAAAAAGATATTCACGTTTGGTCATACTGTCAATTTTGAATTTGCCGAATTTGCATAAGGCGTTCGCTACTTTCGAATTGAAACTTAGTCGCCGAGTGGTTCGCGCGAGACATTCGTCAGCAAGCAACGTATAAAGGCAAAAAGGCCAAGCAAGGACTGGAAATGACTTCGAAGAGCCGAAAGCTTCAACCACGCACTGGCAAAGGCCCAAAGCGCTTGTAAGTCTGGTTTTTCTTTTAATTCTCAAGCAAGTTCTTAAAAATCAAATGTCAAGATGCGTTTAGTTACGATCTTTGTTAATGATCAAAAGATAACGATGGAACTTAACGAATTTAACGACCTATCACTGCTCATCACTTGTTGGATTGCTGATTCTGCGCCTTTGTGATTAGTGAGGAGGGAAAGAGCGCTTCCCACATGGGTCTAATTTACATACATACACATGAAGCGGAAATATGATAAGCCTCCAATGGCTGCTACCTGATGCGCAATCTTGGACAGGGTTAGATGTTTACTGAAAGCAGCCATGGAAGGAAAGCTGAAAAGGCACTAGCAGAGAATGCCTTCTTTTTCAAGTCACGAACTGACAGCCTTACTGCCCAACCAAAGGTAAACAAACGATTGTCTATCATAGCACCAAATAGGGCGCACAGAAAGCAACGCGTCATTTGGCAATGTTATTTCGAGTGTTCATGAATTTCTGCAAGCCAACCTAACGAGGGGCGCATCACGAAGGGCATTACAAGACGAAGTCAAAAGAGCATAAAGCATTTGCAAGTACAGAGCGCATTAAGCTATTCTGCTGCAATGCCGCAATACTTATTCGTACGATTGAAATTTGAATCCTTTTCCAAGAGTTCTTATCAGGGAAAACTATTACGAATGCAAACCACGTTGTGACAACAAAATAAAAGATTATTTCAGCAAGCACATAAGGCCAATTTTGCGGAATATACAAGCAGCAGCGCAGCGGGAAACTTTGCCAGGGAAGCAGTATTATCTAAATGGAAAACCCCGCGGCACAATACAAACTACCTTTCCGAAGCGTCCTGCAAAATGTGGCGCCTCTCCGAAGTAGCAGCGTAGCTGATTTCTTGATTACAGTAACTAGTGTACTTGCATTTTAGAATCTACGAAGTAGGAACTTCGGCTCAACGGCTACGGTCGCACAGAGACTTTTCTGCTGTAGGGATTTTTTAAAGATTTTACAACTCTAAACGCTGCAAAAAATTAGTCACACAAAAGTGCACTCAAACGGGAGAACGAGAAAACAAAGCTGCCTTCGCCTAAGTGAAGCGCGTGAAACCGGCTGCCACTATATGTTTAAGTAGAATGGAAGAAGTCAACACTGAAGCGATAAAGTTTCACAAGTTTACTGCGTCGTTTTGCTTACCGACTGAATGTTGCGTGTCCACAAGCGACGAAGCCGGCGAAAGAGCTTTTGTCGTTAACATTTACCTTCTACAAAGCATTGCCGACAAGCGTGTTATAGGTGGCGTAAAACTGCCACGCCAAACTAGAAAGGACGGACATTTTTCTCTGTCATAGAAATGCGGATCGACACAGCAGCAAACATTGTTCGGCGGTTGCTACTGCTGCTGGTGGAACTGCTTTCTTCTTTTGCAATTGATCTCAGTATCGATCTGCAGGTGGGCCGGTTTCCGTCGGCATAATTAATCACATAGCGGATTCACCCGTACTCATGCAACCATTCCCGGCACGGCAGCAACTCGAAGTTCCTAGCTGCTGCCACTTGGTGTTGAAAGGCAACGCAATCGATCATAGTCGCGTCATTCATTCTTCACTTAACGGCGAAACAATGCGCGCCAAAGTTACAGTAAAATAACGGCTGTTCAAGTTTAAATGGATTTCTGCTTGGAAAGAACTTGTGTCTGTATGAGCATTTGACCAAAAACGGAGAATCAATAATGTCACTGGCAATGGCCTATTAAGGCGATACATTTTTACGTAGACGTCAGCGGCCGCGCAAAGAATAGCTGCGCTTGCAAGTTGCCCCGCAAAGCCTATCAACGAAGCCGTATTGTTTGGCAAAGCCATTAAGTCATACTGTACGTGATGAAGTGCCCTCTCCATTCTGTCTTTGTAATGCCTTTGAATGAATACTTTTCATTTTGATAAATTGCTTCGCAAGACGCTGACTCAAACATACTTTTAAAAAGGTGATCGTTCAATGTAGTCGTTAGGCATTTTTAATGTTCGATTGGCCAAAAGTGCTTAGGAGCACAGCCTAATTTTCGTTGCTTGTAACCAGTGACCATTGCCCGTTCGAATAGGCAACAATGGAAAGTCTACGCGATGGCCATTGCCGAAAGAAGTGAAATTCCGTTGAGGAGAAAAAGATTTTTTAGCACCCTCAATGGCAAAGCTGTCAAATGGTTTACGAGCGCTATAGGCGCTGTTAAACGTGTACTTTCTAGAAGCAAAACTTGTCCGAATGCTTTTGGAACATTTGGCGCCTTTTTTATCTCATTTTTTCTAACAAAGTGATTTCAGCTTTAGTTTGACAAAATGCGGAATACACCAAATTCCCAACTGTTTCATTACTATCTAGTACAGAAATAACCGTTTTACTAAAATAAAAATATAGACTTAAATTAATAGAATCAACTAAACGAGCGCTTCATCAATTTCCCATTGTTGTGTATGCAGGTTCAAACATGCCTACTGTAATTTTGAATTTGCTTGACAAGCTGTGTGGAATCGCTTATGCGTGCAACAAACTTTCAAGAAAAGCGGCTGTGAATTAATTTTAAAGACTTTCATTCGATCGATTAACACCAATAAAATGCGCGAACATAAAACGAGGGAAAAAGCGTACTTTTAAAGGGACTCAATACCGTGCTTACGTCCCGCTGCGTAGTTTCAGCGTTTATTTGAATTTTTAACATTTCAGCACCACGTGCGTCCATTCTAGAAAAACTGGTTAGTCGACGTTGTGCTCGTAACTCTTTCGCTATTGAAGTTCGTTGAGAGTAACAACTCCAAGCAGTTAAAATATTTTTTTCATAAAGATTGCAGCTGCAAGTTAACGAGCCACTCAACAAGCGCAGTCAAGTTGTCCAAAAAACGACAGTCGGACGCATTACGACGTCTGAAACAAAAACTTGTTGCTAGTGCTTAAAGTACCTGCTTATCCATATTTTATAGACAATCGCTCATAGTTGATAAGGAAAATAAATTAGCAGGTAACTCTTTCCGGCAAAGTGATCAATCAAGAACGACGCTTATGGAGAGGCCATTGGCAATGTTTAGCTACGCAACGTTTAATAAATTGATAAAAGACAAAATTTTAAACTGAAGCCAATTGCGCAACGACAGTTCAACAAATTGAAGTTACTAAGGCATTTTTAAGGCAGCCTTAGCGTCAGGCAACGACGTAGCCTTCTTCTGCTTCTTATCGCTACCCAAAAGACGGGTCATTTGTCGATTTTGATTATCTACAGTTAGGTTGGTCTTGTCCGCTTTGCGTGCAACATTGTCGATCAAATCATTCTGTTGCTGCACCTCTTCACCCAATGCCAAACCGAGCTCCTTTAGCCGACGCAGATTGCCTTCCATTATGCCTGCAAAATGGAATCACATTCTTATAAGCAAAAGCGCAAATGCTTAAGGACAACAATGTTATCATCCCTTACCTAAGTTATCTTCTATTTCGTCATTCATAGCTCCCCATCGAGTTCCCGCAATGGACTGCCGGGTGGAATCGCTAAGCGTTGGTGCACCGCCCCCGCAAATACGGGACGGATTGTCTGAGAAGAGACCACCGGAAGTATCTTCCTTTATTCGATCAACGGTAGTTTGAAGATCAGTGGCACGCGGCCTCTGAGTCCGCGACGGTTCATCTATAGCCAAGGCGGCGGCGGCAGCTTTGGCCGCTTTGTCCTTACTAAAGTCGTTCTTCATGCTTCCAAAGACGCTTTTCAAACTGCTCAAATGTCGCTGCGTTTGTCTGGTGGTGTCCTGAATTTCGCCCAACTTCCTGTCAACATTTTGCAGCTTCTCGCCTTGAACAATTAAATCCTAAACATAAAAAAGTAATAACAACTTTATGCCTTCTTTTAAGATCACTTTTACAACTGGGCAGCCATCTTTAGCTGCTTTTGAAACAGCTACACTAAAGGGTCTTTATTTCTTAATTTGAACTGCACAGCGCCTCAGAAACGTATAAACTTTTTAGGTGCGAATTTCATTATTCATTGTCAGATAATGACTAGCGGCATAGCTGAAAGAAGCGCGTGACCAATTACCCAAACATCGCATTGGCATCTTCAAAGCACTGCTACAAAGCTGAAACTACAACGCCTGACAGCAATCGTTAATCCAGCGCGATTTCAGGTGCAGTTCTAAAATAACCCTGCCGGCGTATGGATAGTCAAGTATACAAATGGGTTGGTAAAATACTTGTCCTGATCGCGTAGCAGTTCGTTTGATCTCCTATGACTCCATCAAAAGTCTAAGGAATTGTTCTACCTATCAAATGGTTGAACGGAAGCTGCAACAAAACACTCGCACGTTCTGGAGATCATTAGTGGCTTATCTGTACCTCATCGTCTCTGTTGAAGCATGAGCTATGTCTCACCTTACTAATAGAGTCCAACAAAGCCGTACAAATTTAAATGCGACCAGTAGAAACGTTTTGCCGCTAACGCTTGTACTTGACTATCGACAAGTCATACAGATCGTTTCCTTGTTGAAGATGAAACAAAAGTTCTGAAAGCATGGCTTTCTAGGGGGGTTTGCCGTATTAGTTAGTACACATCACAATTAACTAACTTAAAGGATGTACGCACTGCAATGGCGGATGTCGATAACACATCGGCGTCCGGCATTAAAGGGGTACTGTAGAACCTCGGTTATTTGAAACTCCGATTAGCCAAAGCTAAAGAATTTTAAAAATTTACATTTTACGGAAACAGAAAAAGAATACATCCCGTCCGGTGTTCCAAAATTGTAAGCCTATCGCTTCTTGAAGAAAACCTTCCAATTCCTCTTTTGTAAGGGACGTTCCGCTTTGTCATCACTGCATGAGGACGTTTAGATATCAGCAGCTTAGTTTCGGTACCTTTGCAAGCGCTTTGCGTAGTTTTCAATCTTATTCAGCCTTATTTCTCCGCAATTGCTATTGTGCTTGGAAAAACCTATTTTTCCAAGGACTCAACTGCACTCTACGTAATTCTGCAAGTCTAATAAGTCACTATGAATCAACAGCAGCTCAGAAACGCAAAAGCGCTTCCATATGTCTACAAGAGATTTCTAAAGAAGCATGTGTGACTTTTTGTTCTGATTTTATTGCTTAAGTGATAACCATACGTCGCGCAGAGATTGAGTTTAAGGAATAAAGGTTAAATTATTCGAAACTTAGCATAAAAAGCATTAGAAATATCAATTATCCGAACTACCATTGACAAGCATACTGTAGAGCAGAAGATAAAAAATAGATAGGTTACATAAAATGTCAAAGAGAATTTTACGCAGCGGAAAGTCATACCTGAGCTGTTCCCAATCCAACCTCTTCCGCCTCTTGCAGTGCGGCAATGCTTCTGCCCGTACTGCTTAAGGAGCTTTGCAAGGCAGCCTCTATTTGTTGTTCGTAAAAGGCGGCTTCGTCGAAATCGCGGGAAGGCTTTGTGTAGCTGCCAAATCCGCCCGCGGGTTTCCGCACTGCTCGAAAATCGTCATCGTCCTCGTCGAACGGATTAGCCATTGCAAACCGCAAAAAATGCGCTTAAAATGATACTTTTTCAATGGAAAAGTAGAAAAATCATGAATGGAAAGAATACTATATCCATTTACGCACACTTGATTAGTTTAAAGTTCGCTTGCAAGTTTAAATTCGATATAAAGCAAATGAGTACCGACAGAGAGCAGAAGTTTGGAAAGACAAGCTTTCTATTTCCTGAAAGGCATTAAATACTATCACCATTCTCTGACGGTTGCCAAGTAGGCTTGCTGCAACAATACAACGTTGCTTTATTGATCGGGATGATAGCACTTCCATAAACAGCTTTGAAAAGACCTGATGCATCTATTGTATCGAATGACATTACCCGATACGAGTTTTTCATCAAAGCAGCGCGGTCCTTTACCATCCCTCTGTCTACAATTGATTTATTTACCAAATTGGGTCTACAAGATTAAATTCCATTATACAATTCTTTATTCGGCCAAAAGAACTACACTTCGTATTTTCTCTTTGGCAACAAAAAGTCTGCCATTTAAGTAAATCAAGACTGGATGTCTTCCACAAATCACGAAGCGTTTGACGATATGGACAAATGGGTTGGAATTTACTAAAAGATTTATGTAAATCTCATCCTAACACAATAAGGGGAATGACGACTGAATAAAAACTACTTCGTCTCAAGAGGCGGTTAAGACAAGCAAAAGAAAGCATACTGTAATGATTTACTGCGCACATCTTTGAGAACATCTGGAAAAAGAAGAAATCAATCGGCCTACGGGGAATTGTATTATGCACAATACTTAGAAAAAAAGCTCAGCTGCATCGATCCACTGCCCATGGAAACTAAACGATGAAAAATGAAGGCATTACACGGATTGGACTGTTCAGGTTTCATAATTACGCATCACCTTACAAGCTTCAAGAAGCGGGTTGCATGGATACGGCAGTCGCGAAAAACGACATGTTAATACAAAACAGGTTCTTTCACTGTAAAAGTAATTGAGGGCGTTTTCTGCCAACAAAGACGTCAATTCCAGTAAACAAGACTTTGCTTGAAGCTTTAAAATAGGAACACCCCTACGCTCATCGTGACATTCTATATTCTCCATGGGAAAGAAAAAGCAAAACATAACACCATGGAGAGTTGGATTTGTTAACAAGTCACGCTTCTGTAAGCTTGTACAGTACACAAAAATAGATAAATGAAAAGCAAGTTTGGACAACGGTAACATAAAATGAAAACAGATATTTCAACGAATATTCATTCGACAATGAAGGAAATGCGATAAGCTCTTGCCAAAATAAGCTAGAATGCTTTTTCGTACACTTTTCGAATTACTTACCCTCGTTTTTGTCAATGGATTGCCTTGTTTCCTTTACTCCAAGAAAGTTGCCAACTCCATACCACTCAGTGTACGAATTGAGCAAATTACGCCGGCAGAATCCCAAATATTGAACTTATTTACGCTTTAGCAGTGGTACAATGTCGGACCAAAAAAACTGGCGCTTCAACAGGTGGCAAATATTACTGGAAGACGAGACGTAAAAAATTTGAAATTCCCAACGCAGCAAACAGTTCCAATCACGCTTTGGTCGTGCAAACCAGTTCTAACGGCAAAGACGTGACAAAAATTGACCACCCACTAGTATGACCTCATAGCAAAAGGGATAACAAGTGTACTGTAAATTAAAGATTTACAAGTTTCGTTGCAGCAAAATGCCCCTAATAAATAACGGAAGACGAGAGAGCATATGTGATAAAAAGTTGCAGCAAATTGGGAGCTCAGAAAACGATTTAAGCAATAAACCGCTTTTTGAAACGGTACTTTTAAGGAACAATGACATGTTAACTGTTAGAGTCCTGTTTGAAAGCCGTACGCGAAGCAAGGCGGTAAGATTTCATGGAAAAGCAATGGTGCTTGAAGAGGTGATGTATAGAAAATAAAAGCGAAGTTTTGCTTCACTAACCTTTGTTTCATTCATTACTGTAACTAAAAGTTTGACGATTGTAAATATTAATTTGGATGGATCAAGTTGACTTCGTTCTTCTAGACTTTAAGACGGTTTTCGTGATTCAATTGCTAAATTTAAATTTTAGACTCTGTTTGTTGTCTTATTCTGTCGTATGCGTTGTCTGCTTGCTTTGCACTCGAATGCTAATCGTGTTGCCTTTGCGAGTTCGAGTGCCTGTCGCTGTTATTCAGTTGATTGCAAGGAACGGTTCCATCATTAGGCTGACTCCCCAATAATGTCCTACGCAGAATTTAAGAAGAAGCTGCTTTTAGCGTGCTGTTTGAAATGTGCTAGCTGTCCCTTACAACTAATGAGTTTCTTGTTTGTGCTTTCGTCAAAGACGCGAAAGTCATATCCTCAACAATGTGTTAACTTTTCCACGATTGCTTTTTTAAACGACAACATTTTACTGTAGCGAAAGCAGCATCATTATTCGTTTGCATAACATCTCAGGAACGTTATAGCCGAAGAAGTTCCTGCAGCAATGAACATTGTGGAATCGGGTCATCACCTGAAAGAACTGCTCAAAATTTTCGAGTACGAATATTTGAAATTCCGTTTAGTTATTCAAGCAACAAGCCAATTCTTTTAGCACAGAGTTGGGTACGGTGGATCAGTGTCATACGTATCACCTTTGCTATTTGCTGTGTCACGAAATTGTGCCTGACCGATTGGCAGAGCATATTCGCAGCAATAAGGAAAATCTTAGCTTCTGTTCCAAAGAGTTGGAATTTTTTGGAAAACTGATTTCCGAACGACCCGAAGTTTTGACAGGCTACAGCGAAGATGTCACCTTTTTCCAAAGTAAGCCTAATTAAGCTGAAAGATACTTTTCCGAACTGTCCTTTGCAGATCTTTGCGCCTGGATAATAACCAAACTGTTGGCCATTACTGTTAGCCCCGAATGCCGCCCTCTTTGTGCTGAAGTAATTAGAATATGCAAATGCATCATTAACCTGCTTACCGAAGAGTATGCGACTTCGCTGGCAAAGAATCTCGCATTAGAATTGCAAAGTATGCTATGTCGCTTCCTTATCACCCAAATGACCCTTAATATACGATTTTATTCCCTTTGTAGACTTGCAACGTTTGAACCACAAATTAGAATACGAAAGTTGCACTTTCGCCCACACGTTTTCTCTTGCAACTATGCCTTTGGTCGTAAACCTCGCGGAAGGTGCATCGGAAGAATTATCTTTGGAGAGTGTGCAAATTGAACTAGACGATCTTGAACCATGCGAATGTGTGCAGTCCGCAATCTGGTACGGCTATTCAAATTGCCTCTTTTGTAATTCCTTGATATTGTACCTGAAAATCCTTTTTTTGAAAATTTGTCAGTTCAAATTTCGAACGACTAATTCTGATCTTCCTTAGGCGACAGTGATCAGGCGTGACGCTGTCGTTTTGCTTGCTTTCGTCAGTTTAAGAATCTATTCATATTCGTCGAAAGCAATTCTATTTTTGAGCATACTTTGTTGTTTTTCAATCACAAGGCGCTCGTTGAAAAAAAAGTATGAATAGCTTTAGTGCGTATTTGTTTGTATGATGCGGGAAAGTTCATTCCATTAATACGAGCTCAATATTCTTTCATAACGAATAAGTTTTCCTTCTAGCATGCTCCTTCTCGAATGCCCTTTCCCGCCTGTACAACGAGATACCGAATTTGCCATCTCCTTTTGGATGGACTTGTTGGATCAGCTGGAGCTTGCTGATACTGAATTGAAGCTGGTAAGTGCCTTATAAGGGCAATTGTTTCAATTTCTTTTGCATTGAAAGAAATCTATAATTAAGAGCTATATCTAATGGGCATAGTCTGTCTTCTTATTGACCTACGTCTCCACTTGTTTTAGCAAACGCTCCGACTTACAGTAAAGCTTGTAGAAAGCGACAACTTTTCCTCTTCTTTCGCTGGACGTTTTCTCATTGACGATTGTTTGGCTTCTTGTTCATGGCTAATTGATTCTGCCAATCCCGAACAAGAGTAAGAGCTCCATTCATCTTTTTGGCTTAATGAAAATTAGTTTGCAAAATAATTTTCAGGATTGCAATCATGCTGAGCCGCTTGTTGGACAGCTGTTGCGCTATGCATAGATCATTTGGCGTTATCTTTGAGGACGCAAAGCTCGATTGGATCGTCGGTGCCTTGCAACGAGTCGGCGACATACTGCTTCAGGAAAATTTTTCAAAACTTGAAAGTTGCCTAAAATCAAGCATTCTTCAATTTGCCGTATCGTGTACTTATTGCATTCAATTGTATCTTGTTCACGAAGTGATGGCTGAAAGAACGTTGGGTGATCTCTTTCAGCATTTAGTCGACGCGCTGCTACGGCAAGACGACTTTGACACAGTTCGCAATATTGCTTTATTTTGAATATGATATGTATGCGTACATGTTTTTAGCCAGCAACAGCACTCCTAAGCGATATAGTCGCCATATCGTATCACGTTGTTTCGCAGGCGACGGAGACGTGCTGTTCGAACTTTGCTTTAATCTACTACCCGCAAAAAGTGTACGAAAGCTTGAACAACTTAGCCGATATGTCTTTGGTACATATTAACAAATTTCCCATTAGCCCTTTGCGTAAAGTGTGCCCCCATTGTTAGGGAGTCGATGGTTTGAAAATTTGTGAATTCCTAATTACTCCCGTATTCAAGTGTTCATTTGAAAAGGAATCGCAAAATGTTCGGTAGCGAAATTCAAAGTTTTCTTTTTCGTTTAAAATTTACATGTGCAATTATTTTAGTTGCGTAATCAGCGCTTTGAGGGAGGAAGTTGCCTGTCGATTGCTTAACGAGAATTCCGGGTTGACTTTGGCTTTGAAAAATGTTGCTGCGCTTCCAGCTGCCGAGCAAACTACATCCATTGTGGTGGCAACGAATATTGTGGGAATACTATTTTCGCAAGGCATTTCTGGTTAGTAAAGCAACTAAGCGTCTGCCGAGCAAGTAGACACGATGATATTTTCAGCTGCAGCTAAAATTGCTACGGGTGTTGGTATCCTATCTCTTCCTTGGATATCCTTGGTATACCTTTGTAATCTTGCTATGTACTATTACTTTGTTGCTATTTTAGAACAATCGTATGGATTTGAACTTGGCAAACGTCAGTCGGTTTACTTCTCTTGCCAGCAGTATTGTCAAAAATTGCGGTAAGAATGAAAGCGCGCTTTTTCCTTATAAGGATGTGACCACATTTTCCCTTTTACCTAAGTATCCTGAACATGCCTCAAACTCGTATAGCTTCCTAGCTTCTTCATTCATTAGATGATCAAAGCGGCTGCTGGCTTAACTGCTTAGTTTTTGAAGAGGGAAATGCGGATATGCAAATTTCCCTCTTGCATATCAACCCTCTTCTGATTGTCATTTTTGGGTTGCTACAAAACTGTGCTATCAGACATTCCAACTTTGCACTGCCTTGTGAAATAGTAGTAAACGGGTCTTGTCGGTTATGCGCCCATCGTCATACTGTAACTTTGCTGGCTATCCTCTTCTGCCCTTCTCTAAACGTAAGCCTAAACATAGCGTTTATATTTTAGCTTAGGCTTAAGTGACGGCAGAACAGGTAGCTGGCATGCTCACCAGTAAAGGCAGAACGAAATGGCTGTACGTTTGACAGAAAGGAACCTGCATTCCTCAGACGGTGGCGCGCGTGACCAATAAGACCCTAATAATTTGCCGTATAGGCAGTAACTTTGATTTTTTTGGACTGAAATCAAAAGATGGGTCAGTCGTGGTGCGGTAGCAGTATTCGCACTTGTTGCTTCGTAAAATTGTAGACTACGGTAGATCCTATCTTTAATAAATATTATTCCATCATTACAAATCATTACATCTTTTACGCTTTTGTAAAGATTAGACGTGTCATTATTTAAATTTTTTAAAAAACTATTAACATTTGCATTTGCTGTTGCCGGCCAATGGCCATTCCAACTTGTCTGTACGTCAAACATTGGTTAGTGTTGCTGAATTAGTGCAGCGTAGAGGCTAGTGAAAACTGTGGCCCGTTGGCGCAACGGTAGCGCGTCTGACTCCAGATCAGAAGGTTGGGTGTTCAAATCACTCACGGGTCAACAGTTCTCAATTTAACAT
>KN538381.1:602337-630691 GCA_000797535.1 Trichuris suis
ATTATTAGATTATTTAAAATATTTTATCAAATTCCTTGCATGCTATGTATGCATGCTGTATACGGTTACATTTGGGAGTGACCTCCAAAATTCGTAACGCGTTTGATCCAGAGCATTTCGTATAAGGGAACATCTACATGTATTTTCACTTTTCCAGTTTAATCTAATTAGCATAAGCGCGTGTAAGCCTAGTTTGGCTAGTAAACGTTTTACAAGAACCAAAGCTGTCTTTGTCGACAGGTAAGTAGGACTTTGTAGTTTTCTTTAGCGCTGTTGGCTTTTTGCCAAAAATCAAAATTTTGAAAAGCGTCACGTGAACGCGAACGAGTTGCAAGGGAAGCGAATGTTTTTAATGCACGCTTTAACCTGTCCCCTCGAATCAGCTAGTCGAAGGCAGAACTTGAGCAGTTCCAAAATTTACGAAAATTTGAATTTCCAGACGAGTCGTCTCGTCTCAGCTCGTCGTCTTGAAAGCGTATGAGATGTTTTCTTCGCCACATGGCAGCGTAGTGTTAATATAATTTGCATTTATGAGTACGAGTAGGAGGTCTGAATACAGTTTCAGCAATGCTTCTTTCCTTAGACATGCTCACGGTGCACTGTACGAACATGCGGTTGTTCGCCTGTCGATATTCACCTTAGCCAGGCCGCCCTCCGATCGCCTGTCCGAATTGGCCGAGCGTATGATGCAAGAAACTTGCCGTATTAGAGGCTGCTCGTTGCGTCGCCTTTTCGACGAATTCGCCGGCTCTTTGATGAAATACATTGTTTTGCTAATGTGTCAAATGGTCCAATTGCATCCGGAGAATACGGACGCTGAAATCGGCACATTGTTGCTTCACGCGGCTCAACTATTCGAATTCAGGGATCAACAGCAGCGGCTCAGTGCCAGCTACTTTCTTCGAAAAAACTTGCATCACGTCCTACCTTGGCTTATGATGGAACGAACTGCCGACGCTTCGCGGGTGCACATCATCATTGCCAAAATGTTGGGCACCAATCGTCACTGCCTGTTGGCGGCCCATTTTCGTTACGTCCTCCTTACGGTGACTATGAGCAACCTAAACAACGACAGCATGCAGGAGGTGTTCAACTTTGTTGAACAAGAGGGGAAGGTCGAACCGAGGGAAGAGAAGTCGGAGCAAAAATGGACCATCTCCACCTATCTGTCCTGGGATCTCTACTCGTGCATATACGAGCTGTTGCTTCACCTGGCCGAAAGGGAGGAACGCGTATTCCAAATGCTCAAGTATATTATTAGCAACTTCACCGGCTCGGATCAAGCTTCGCCCAAGTCGGACAACGATAGCGGAGTGATTGAATTTATAAAGCCGCGAATTCTTGGAGTGTTGATCAAGTTTGACGAACGCTTTCGCAATCGTGGCCCGTTAAGGGAAAAGATCATTGCCATAAGCAGTTTGAACAAGTTGATCGCTCTTTGCGCTGGAAAAATTTTGGACGAGGTGAAAAGCAAGTTGCTGTCCACTCTACGGTCGGCCAATTCCATTGCGGACGCCGAGTGCCGCCGACTATGCTGCGACGCGTGGTACACGTTTGTGACCGGTTTGACGCCGGACGCTTTGAAAGATTTTGTGCTAACAATATTTGCCGCCATTTGGCCTTTGATCGAAGCCGACATTCCTCAGGTGGCGAATATATTGGAGTTTATATTTCGCACCAAACGGATGCTGCTGAACAGAGAATTGGAGGATATCAAATTTCTTATTATCAGTTGCAAGTCCAACGTGCTGACCAGTTGCGTTAGTTGGTTGCCGTCGTTATCTCCTCCAAGTTTGGTAGATATGCTTTTCCAATGTATCCGTCTAATCCGGGCGGATAGCTCGGAAATAAAACGTCTCAGCTTGGCTAGACTGAACGTTGTGCTCAAGGAGAATCAATTAGCCATTCAGGAGCTGATCCTTTCCGGCGAGGCAGTGGATCCTATTATAAGAGAGTTGCATAGCGAGTTGCTCCTTTGCGTTAGACATACTGATGCCGTCGTAAAGCAGTTGTCCTCCATAAGCTTGGGTGCCTTGGGCGCCATTGAGCCGGGTAGACTAGGCAGCAGTATACAAGAGGAGAGGTCGGTTTCGCGTACTGTGTTGCCATTCGCAGACTTCAACACCGAGTCGAACTCTGAGTTTGCTCGAGTGGTCATAATTGAGTTGGCCAAATACCTCTCCAGCGCTTCGGACGGATTTGTATACGACGCTTGCTCTTGCGCAATTCAAGAGACTCTCAAGTTCTTCCGTTGCCAGCAGGATCGGGACGTGAGCCACACGATGGCTAACGTTCTGTGGTCTGAACTACCACCGAACGTAAAATTGCTTATTTCGCCATTTCTGTCGACCAGGTGTGTCAAACTTCTTTCAATTAAGCTTTACGAACTTGCATTTACTTTATTTCAGCTACCGTTTTCGAAACCGGCATCCCGTCAAGATTGACAGTCATCCCATCTTTGGCAGCCGCTGTGGCGATTCTCTGTCAACGTGGCTTCGACACTGGTTGACTTATCTGGTTGAAAAGGTAATCTCTTGAAAGCATTCTAAATCGATAATTGCTTTGCTATCCCTGTTTGACGCATGGCGTTGATGTCCTTATAGGTAGTTTTTTCCTTTGCAGGTGAAACACCCGAAGGCTTCTCGTTTCTACCGTATGGTTTCGATAATAGTGGACTCTGAAATAAGTTTTGCTCCGTTCCTTCTTCCGCACGTCATTCTGCAAAAGGCTTTTGAAAACGATTACGCTGAGGTAGACGCGCTTGTAACTTTTTGTCATATTTCTACGTCAGCTGTCGGTTTCAGATTAGCAACGAAGTGCTAGCTGTTCTTCGATACCAAAGCAAGGCGAATACTGCCGACGAGGTGTTTCAACGGGCTGCCGTACAGGTGATCTTTAGCGTCGTTGATTTCCTTCAAAAGTGGGCCAACGCGGCTTGGGATTGGCCCAGATTCGGTAGGACCCTTTTGACCAGCCGTTGTGAGCCTTTGGGTTTCTTTCTTAAGCTGAACAAAGGGCGTTTGTTGTTGAGTTTCTTGGTTCTTTGCCTAAAGATCTGCTGGCCGAACGCGCCGTACTCTGCCGCGACTACACTCGTGCCTTGGTGTACTACGAGGCTTACATCACTGACCTGCAGGATAGTGGCACCGATACGGACGCACATTGGTTCTACTTGCAGGTGCGTTACTTTCACTTTAGTTTTTTTTGGCTATACATTGCTTTTGTAGAAACTGTACGGCTACGTGGAAGAAAGTGACGCCGTTAAAGGTCTGCTAACCCTGCGTAGGCACGTGGGTCAACCTACGTTGCAGCAGTACATTTTGGCGTACGAAACTTACGGTAGCGCGCTCCTTGTTGGCGGCAAAAGTTTCGACCAAACAAGTGCCCCGTATTTAAAATAATTTTAGGAAATTACAACGATGCTCTTCCTTTCCACGAGTCGATCACCGCAAGCAACCCTGACGACGTTGGCAGCCGCATAGCTTTTGTACAATGCCTTCTGAAGCTCAACCAGTTGAACGTATGTCGTCGATACGTTGACGGGCTTGTTGTTGACAGGTATCAGAATTGTTGTTTTTCCCCAGCTTTTCTTTGATATGTAAACAGTCCAATTAAGACCAGATTGGTCAGAGCAGTTGCATTCATGCCGTGTGGAGACATTGTGCCGTTTGCAGGATTGGGGTGCCTTGGACGTCGAATTGAAGAGGGTGACTTCATGTCGACAGTATATTCCGTTGATTTCAGCTCTTTTTTAGCTACCAGAATCCTTTGGTTGGAGTGCCGATGTTGGTCGCTTGATGCTGATCGCCAGTAAGCAAAATTTGGAAGATTTTCGCATAGCCGTTGCGCCGGTCAGATCTCGTATTGCCGAGGAAATGTCGGTCGCCTTTCTCAGCTCCGATAGTTACGAGCTAGTTTATCAGCACGTGTTGAAGTAGGAGTTTTTTGAACTTACGATGAGGTGATATTTCTTCTATTCGATACCTGCTCAAAGGTTGCACCAACTGCACGAGATTGAAAGAGTCGTTGAGCTTTCAATTTCCCTGGAAAGGGAAGATTTGACGTCGGTGTTATCTGACCTAAGCACTGCTTGGAACAATCGCCTCAAGTTGATGCAGGTGAGCTGTATGCCTAATGAAGACTAAATAATAACAATAAGTATTATTTTAATCCAACTCAGTCTTCTCCGGAATGCCAAACTCCCGTGCTTGAGCTGAGAAGACAATTGTTGGATTTTTTGCCAGAATGCTCCGTCACGTTGGATCTGCGAGACACGTCGTGGTTGCAAAGCGCCAAAGTTGCTCGCAGGTAGGGCGCCCTGCTTAATCGACAAGGTTGGTACGTTTTCATGCCGTTGTTAAGGGCCGGATATTTGCACTCAGCTTGGAGCAACTTGGCTCAGGTAAAGGGCAAACGCTTGCACGCAGTCTTTACAGAAGAGGCTAAACTGCTTTGGCTGAAGGTAAGCTTTTGACTTCTTTGCAATTATTAGTCCATTTACGTATTTTATTTTTACTTTTACCTTTGCTGCAGGTTTTACATAGTTCTCATTATATAAGCCTAACTGCTCTCTTCATCAGCGCCAACTTGTCAGTATAGCGAGAACTCGTTATTCAGCAGCTTACTGCCATATGCTCAAGTTTCCACTTTAAATTATTAAATTCTGGCATTAAACTGCTGATACTAAACTCTTTGAACCTGAGCATCAAGTTTCCATTTTAAATTTTGAATTAAACTACCAAAATCAGAGTCTGAGGCGCTGACTTTAAACCTCTAGATTTTGAGTGTCAAGTTTTCGCTTTGAACTCTTATCCGAATTCACTGAGGAGGACAATAAAGTTATGAACAAATTATGTTAAAACTGTGAGATCATCGTGATAGATTTTCAATTGCTTTTTTATTGCTTATATGGAACTCTATCTCACTTATCGTTTTTAAATTGACAGGGCAGACCGTTGTTGTGACAATGTAGACGTAAAGAGCCGCTAAAAATGTGCAAAATTCAAATATTTGAAATTTATTACAGTAGACCTGGTACCTGCAAATCAGTTTGGCTCTCCATCGTCAGAATTTTTCCTTATCGAAAAGCCCTGGGATAACGAGGCTATACTATGTCGAGAAAGGACACGAACGGCCAGCTTAAGAATGGGAGAGACGAGTTTGAGCAGAAAAACTTTCTTTCCCTGATAGAGTAATTTGTGCAAAATGTCCAAAATTTAAATATTTGAAATTTATTACAGTAGACCTGGTACCTGCAAATCAGTTTGGCTCTCCATTGTCGGAATTTTTCCTTATCGAAAAGCCCCGTTGACAACGGGATAACGAGGCTATACTATGTCGAGAAAGGACACGAGCGGTCAGCTTAGGAATGGGAGAAACGAGTTTGAACAGAAAAAACTTTCTTTCTCTAACAGAGTAATTTTGAGGGATATGCGAAAGCAAAATCGGTATGAACAAAAATAGCAGTGAATAAAATGAATAAATAAATGAAATAGCAGTGAATAAAATGAATAAATAAATGAAATAGAACGGATAACAAAAGTAAATAAAATAAAATAGGCAGAAAAAGTAAAGATTAAAGTTTTTTTGAAGAATCAGCAAGAGGAGGCTTTGGACTGCCTTGATCATGGAATTCGCTCCAAATTTGGCCTTATAAGCGTATCCCCTAATCAAAAAATGGCTGAAGAAGATGTTCGCTTGTATAGAAAGGTTTGTGGATTGCTTTGAATGGACTTTTCTCAAAGCGATTGTTTATAGGCTCAGCTTTTGCTTGCCAACTACGCTCGGCAGTCTGCCTCGCGCGAGACTCATCAGGTTGTCGAAATGTACAAGCAGCTTATTGCCGTATGCTCAAATTCCGAAAAGGCTTACTATCACGCCGCTGTCCATCTGGATCAGGTGGTGCACACTTTGGTCAGTCTCACCATTCAGTTCCGTGTACTGTCGGCTCACCTCCGTTTTTGAAGAGCTATCGGTCAAGTTATCACAAGGTGCTTCCACAGATGGTAAACTTTTACGGGAAATCTTTAAGTTACGGGACAAAGTTCTTGCACCATTCCCTACCGCGGTTGCTCACCCTTTGGTTGGACAGCACAGCCAAGGTAAGCGTAAGCGTATGGCTCAGCTCCTTGATTCTGTCTTGTTTCCCGGACAGCTGTCCCAGAAGCAGCCCACTCGTAAAGGGGAAAGAGATAGCGATAGCAGTATGGGAGACAGCCAGAAGCAGGAACTTGTTGTCCAACTGAACAAGAGCGTATTGAAGCTGTCCGACGACCTTCCAGTGTTTTTGTTCTATTCATGTTTTTCTCAACTGATATCTCGCATATGCCACCCGTGCGAGAGTACTGCCGACCTGCTGAAGGTTCGAATTATTTATCCGTTTCGCCTTAGTGATAATCTTTCTTGTCCAGACAATGCTTGCGCGTATTGTTGCTGCATATCCGCAGCAAGGCCTTTGGATGAGCATGGCGGTGGCCAGATCCAGCGTACCCCAGCGTAGGCAAGCATGCTGGCAAATGCTGGAGAGGGCGACAACGTTGAACGGCGACGTGAAACTTCAATTTGAGACTATGAAGAATTTCGTGGAACTGTTGGTCCGCCTTTGCGAATACGTGGCCAGCCTTCGATGCATGTCGTTAAGCATGAGTCGAGACTTCCCTAAGCTCAACTCCTTTTTTTATTCAAGCAAGTCGCCAACAAACAATTTTCAACTTGACTTCCGTATTAGGCAATTGTTTCCCCTTAGGCAACTCGTCGCCCGTATTGCTGCCACTGCAATCGACGATGGAATTTGTCATACCATTGCTCAAGCAAAGCCCAACGCCGGCGTCTGTCACTCCGCCACATGCATTATTCATAAACGGTTTTGCCGACCAAATTGAAGTATGACTCATGCCTTGAAAGGGCATAAGCGTACGGCTTCCGCTTTTCTAGGTGCTCAACTCGTTGCAAAAGCCGAAGAAGATATCGATTGTGGGTTCCGACGGGCACAACTACCCAATGATGTGCAAAAATAAAGACGACCTTCGCTTGGACAAGCGCCTAATGGAATTCAACAATTTGGTAAACACGTGCCTTCTTAGGGAGCCTGAATGTCGTCGGCGTCGCATGCGCGTTAGGACATATACGGTAACGCCGATCGGCGAGGATTGCGGTCTTGTCGAATGGGTAAACAACTTGGAGCCTCTGCGCCAGACGATGTTGCAAATTTACAAGTCGACCGGTACCGTGATGACCGTTCGAGAGTTGCAAATGACCATGGCTAAAAAAAGTGACTCTTTGGCAAAAAAGTTAATTATATTCAATGAAAAGTTGCTGCCACGTCATCCTGCCAAGTTGGGTTTGTGGTTCCGTTTGCGTTTTCCCGAACCGACCGTATGGTATCAAAATCGATTGAATTTCACACGTACCTGCGCCGTCATGAGCATGGTAGGATATGTGCTTGGCTTGGGTGATCGTCACGGCGAGAATATACTGCTCGACTCGAATTCGGGCGAAGTTGTACACGTCGACTTCAATTGCTTGTTCAACCGCGGCGAAGACCTTGAATGGCCTGAACTTATACCATTTCGTCTTACGCACAATATGGTGCAGGCGATGGGTCCCCTTGGTTACGAGGGATCCTTTCGCAAATGCTGCGAGCTGACCATGCGTATACTGAGAGAGCAACGAAGCATGCTTCGGTCAGTGCTGGAGACATTTCTCTATGATCCATTGGTCGAGTGGACCCGAAATCCGAGCAACAAATTTCGCCCCTCCGCAGGTGAGGATAAGGCCAGGGAACACTTGCAGAGCATTGAAACGCGCCTAAAAGGTTCCGTACGCACCAGCTTGGACTCGGCTTACGGTTTGCCCTTAAGCATCGAAGGTCAAGTGGCCCACCTTATAAGCCAAGCGACGGACAAGAAATTGTTGGCCCAAATGTACGTCGGTTGGGCTCCTTTCATATGACAAGTCCTATATAGTACTAAGCGTTCGCCCATGGCTTACTGTACTTACGCGTTCTTGTTGATTTTAAATTTTCGATCAATACTTACGGGTGCCATTGTTTTTCGGCATTCCAATCCAGCCGATCCTCAGCCTACGGTTTCAAAAGCGCAAGGCAGCCTATTGTACGCGTGTTGCCTGGGCGTCAATGGCAAATTAGACATAACTCATTGTTGACAACTTCATTTACGTTTAACCATGCAAGCTAAGCATCGGCAAAAGCACACTTAATTATGACTACGGATAATCTAATACCATTTTGCCTGATAAGACGCAATATACTCGGCTGTTCAAGTGTCCCTGTCGGAATGTTGAGTTCTCCATTGTTGATTGTCGAGTGGGCACACTCTTTGGGTTTTCAGCCACCGGTTGATGCAGTGATCGTGAAAAGTGTGATTGCATATGCCTACCGTCGGTGGACACTCCAACTGTGAGGTGTTCGCATCCTCAGTCTGACATGCCAGGCATAGTTCGTTAATGGTGCAGTGACAGATGGCGCACCAGTCGTTCTTGATGTCGTACGACCACAAAGCCACTCCAATAAATTTGGTTATCTCGAAGCGCGGACGATTTCCCGACTCCGTGGCCTGCTTTGCTTGGCTGCCACTGTCGTTCGCGCTATAGTTTTCGGCCGTGTGCAGAGCTGAATCGCTTTCCGAAGAGTTATCGGATGACATTATCGGAGCGTCTACGCAGCAAGCAACGAAACAACGGATAAGCAAGCGCACCAAAAGTGATTCGGAACACCACTATTACCGTGAAGTGTAATAGTTTAATGATGCTCAGGTACTTTACTTAGATGGGTCCAAAGCTGACAATTTAAGGGCGGCCTGTAACAAACAAGAGACCGCTACAACGGAACTGGAATGCGAAACCTTATCAAACTTGGGCTCTTGTATTGGCTGGAGCGAGCACTAGCTCCTAGGTTTCCATATATGGTCATTTACAAGCCTAAATTGGTATTGTGACAACTTAAGTGGATTTTTAGCGGTATTTGTGAAGAATAATTGCGCATCGGAATAGTTTCGCTTGTTTATGGAAAATGCGGCACGTTTTTTATAGCTGTAGAGGAGCTTTTTTCTTTTCCGCCTGCGTCTTACTGTAGCTGCGCCAACTTGACCCCGCGGCCGCAGGTTCGTTCGACGCGTGCCTCAATTTTCCGAGCCAAGCATGATCTTGCCCGTGGCCGCAGACCGTAATTAACATTTAAATGTTTTCATAGGCCGCCCAAGCTGAAATCAAAAAACAGAGTCTTGTTAGATTTACTAAATACACACTTCCTAAGCCTATACCTAAAGTCGGTAAGGCAGACGCACTTCTGTGCTGTTACGGGCATCAACGAGTCAGAAACTGCCTACAGTCATCGAGGCCAGCACGTGTCTGTTTTTTGGTTTAAGCATAGGCGAGCTCCCGTTGTTGGGACCAAAATGACTCTATTTTTGGTTTAAAATTAGGCGGCAAAACTAAATTTGGTAATGGCCGCGTCAAATGAACCTGTGTCTGCGGGATCAAGTCGGCAAAGCTGAAATAAGGAATAGGCGGAAAACTGAAAACACCCCTCCGACATTATCGTTGTAACAAGGCCAGAAACTAAACGAGGATTTCGGAAGCTACTTGCAAAAATTTCACATTTAATTTAGGAATGTTGGTACAACACGAGGGACCGATTTAGGAGCAAAACATTGGTTCAAGCATCGCTTGCCCTCTCTGCCGCTTTCTGATACTTTAGAACCTAAACTGGGGCATTCCAGTTTTAATAAAGCATTAGTTTCATTTTTAATAATCTACTGTTTTGCCCAATTAAGTTAAAGAACGTTTCTCGCTTCTTTATTATTGATAATGAGTAGAAAAGACTAGTTGCAGAACCTGCAGATCTTTAAATTGTTGACTACAGTGTTTTCAAACTGTTCATGCCGACATGAAGCAGGAAATTGAAATTCTGAACCTACCAATGTCCGCAGTGACACGAATATCAAAGCTTGTCGTACGTTTTTCGTATTCTTTGCCGTTTCGCAACTTGCAGCGTCCTTTTGCTTCTGTTCCACACTTTAGCTTGGTCGCGAAGGTTTGTCCAAATATGCTAACCGCTCTTGTAGGAGGTTTATGATTTTTACAAGCTGCCACCGTAGGGCTCCTTTTCTTTGGTTTTGCCGAAATAAGTAAGCCCGTAAGAGGATAGACAGTAGCTTTTTGCGGTTAGGTAAAGTAACTTCAGTCAAGATCGGCAAACGTTGAGGGGGTTTCATTTCCCATCGTTTTTGGATTTCAAATTACGCATCGTCTTTGTCGTCTTGTGTTGATATGGTCATTTTAGGCTCCTCACGTGAAGTTCACCGAGGAGGCAAAGCTTGCCGTCAATAGAGCTGCTGGAATGTTCGTTCTGTATAGTTCCATGATGTCAGCAGACGATGCTGTTCACGTTGCATGTTTAAGTGACGTCATTAATTTCAGGGCTTGGGAAGTTGCTACAATGCAGAAAAGAAAAACTATTCGTTCAACGGACATAATAAAGTTTTTAAACGATAGCGGACAAGAAGACATTGTTGCTGCTTTGTCGACTTTCGACGGTGATATCTCACTCCAACGATTTTTCTTAGGCAACTATTGCCAACTGTCTGCTTGTTTTAGAGAGATTGAAGAAAGCGCAAAAATCGAGAAGTTCCACCGATGAAGTTATTGTTTTGGAAGATCAAGAAATTGACGAAGGACGGCCCGGTTGTTCCCATCGGTGAATGACGCGAAAGGCTAAATATGTACACTTGCTTGCCAATTTGGTCTTACTCCTTTGCAGTAATAAATGAAGTCGTGTTTGCTACAAGTTTTAAAATATTCAGTGTAGCCGAACGCACATCATACTGTACAGGGTGTACCTGCATATTTGGGTACGGTATTCGTGGAAGACCGCCAGCTCGCAGAAGCACAACAGGTAGACTCTGAGCTTCGGCTACTGAGGACAAACACATCACTGACACTTCGTGATCTTCTGTTACCAGGCGCGGAGGTAACTGTCGTATGCGATGTATCACTCACGGGTCACCAGTTTATTCAATCCTCTCGCTTCCACGAATACCGTACCCCAACGTGCAGGTACACTGTGTACAGTATGGTGTGCGCTCCGCTGCATTCAGGAATGCACTTTGGCAGTCGTAACGAAAGCTTTAAAAAAACTGGACAAGTTTCGTCAAGCTAAAAACAGCGTGTACTATTCTGTTAGCAAAGAACTTATGAAACATGGGTTAGCGCGCTTCGTTTAATTATTTTACTCGCTGCTTGTATACGCGCATTATTCGCATTACAGGGCAGCTTTCTGATTTTTGGTAATTGCTGAATAAATGTATTTGTCGCTTTGAACCTGCGAATCTTTATTCCTTATTACTGTATGTTCAATCAACTAACACAATTTGAATAAGCTGGTCGTTTTGTTGTGTTTTTATGATTTATTTTTCTTAGTAGTTGTGTTAGAGGGTTCCATAACGTTTTTAAATCAAACTAGAATTTGTTTTTTCAGTTTGATACCAATTCCGCGCAACAGGCGTAAACTAACGTTGCCGTTGGTAAAGTGATGCCTTCGAATGCTGTTTGCTGCGTTTGCTCGCATACCGACGCAAAGTACAAATGCTCCCGATGCCATATTCCCTTGTAGGGTTCGTATTTTTAAATTTTTGCTTTTATAGCTTTTCTTTTGTTACAGCTGCTCAATCGATTGTTACAAAGCTCATAAAGGTAAGTAAAATAATAATTCCCCGTTGTTGCTCAGTCTTATGGCGTGTTGCCTAAAGAAAACGGTTGCGCGTTGGCCAATAGTGATTCTTCTACCGTTCACTCCGCCAAAGCCTCTTCTCGAGCCACTGTCAAACACGTGATCCCGCAGCAAGAACTTGAAGCCTTAAGTATGACACCATTTCGTTTTGTCTAATCTTTCCACTCACTTGTTCAACGTAGAATCCTCTCCCGCGCTGTTGCAATTGCTCCAAAGCAGTCCAAGTCTCCGCAGTTTACTTGTTTGGATTGATCAACATCCGACTCCTTCCGCTGCCATAGACTACGCTTTGAACGAGCCGGAGTTTCGACGCTTCTGCTCGCTATGCCTTGATACATTAAGCGGCGAACCAAAAGCCTCTACCGTCACTCTGCGCGAACGAAGTGCCGAATCAATGCTAATGGCTCTGCTGAAGAGTGACTCCTCGTAAGGTGTGATTTTGGCTTGCCGCAAGGAGAGCTCTTTTCACCTTGCTATTGTCGTATGTTTTACGCAACTGTTCTGCATGGTATTTCGCTAGTCATCTTGCCTGAATACACATATTGCTACCATAATACAAACTTTTCTAAGGACAATCGAATGGTGCTAATTCTACGGCCTGTTGGTTGCATTGTGCGCACTTTTGTTCGTTGCTGCCTCCCGTGGCGTATTTTGGTGCATTGAATTGTCGCGATGAGTTTAGTGGAGGCGATTCGCGCCTACATTGGTGAAATGATCCGCCTAAGCGGTCCCGGCATGAAGGTGCTTCTGATGGACAAGGAGACAACGGGAATAGTGTCTTGCGCCTATGCTCAGTCGGAAATGATGCAACAGGAGGTGTACCTGTTTCAACGTATTGACGGCCAAGCGAAGCGCGATCCCATAAAGCACCTGAAATGCGTCGCCTTTGTACGGGCCACACCCGAGAACGTGGCGCTTGTTGTCCAAGAGCTTCGCAATCCCTATTATGGCCAATACTTTGTCTTCTTTTCCAATGTCATAAGCAAAAGCGATCTGAAGCAATTGGCCGAAGCGGACGACTTCGAAGTGGTGCGTGAAATAGCCGAATTGTATGCTGACTTTGTTCCCCTTTGCCCTCACCTATTTACGGTCAATCTGCCGTTTTGCTACCAAGGATTGCAGTGGTCTCCCACGGCGCTGAAGCGTTCCGTATGCGCCTTAGCGTCGGTCCTTCTCGCTCTACGGAGAAACGTGACCATACGGTACCAAGCATCGTCGGACGCTGCTCGAGTTGTTGCCGACAGTTTGCGCTCCTTGATGACAAGAGAATCCGTATTGTTCCAGTCGAGCGGTTCAACTTCATCAAGCGAGACTCTGCTGCTTATATTGGATCGCCGTTTTGACGCCATCACTCCGCTGCTAAACCAGTGGACCTATCAGGCAATGGTGCACGAACTGTTCGGCATTAGGAACAATCGCGTCAATATGGAAAGCGCGCCTACAGTAGGAGCCGATATGCGCGAGATAATTTTGAATCCAATGCAAGACGACTTCTACGCCAGCAATATGTACGCCAGTTTTGGCGAAATTGCCCAAAATATCAAGGAAATGATGGACGAATTTCAAAAGAAGGCCAAAACCCATCAAAAGTTGGAATCCATTGCGGATATGAAGACTTTCGTTGAACAATATCCGCAATTCAAAAGGATGTCCGGTGCCGTTGCCAAGCACGTGACGTTGATTAGCGAATTGAGTCGTTTGGCCACCGACTACAACCTGTTGGAAGTATCCGAGTTGGAACAGCATTTGGCTTGTCATGCCGACCATTCCTACTCTTTACAAAATATACGACGTCTGTTGAACCATGAAAAGACCTCCGACCTCGATGCTACTCGTCTTGTCATGTTGTATGCTTTGAGATTCGAATCTCATCCGTCAAGCGATCTCAGAGGATTGGTAAACTTGCTAAGAAAGCGAGGCGTACCGGAAAAGTACTACAGAGCCGTCTACGACGTGGTCGAATTTGGCGGGCTCAAATGGCGCGGTATTGATCCGTCGGCTGACATTGATCCCATCAAGATTACAAAGAAGTTTATCCAAGATTTAAAAGGCGTCGAGAACATCTATACGCAGCACAAACCGGTGCTAAGCGAACTGCTTGGCGAGTTGGCCAAAAATCGCCTAAAGGAAACCAGCTATCCGTACGCTTCCGGTTGTAGCGCGCCCGTACGATTGCAGGAAGTGATCGTGTTCATATTCGGTGGGGCAACGTACGAAGAGTCGTTGGCTGTGTACAACTTTTCCCAAAATTTTCCGCTGAAAGTCCTTCTTGGCGGAACGGCAATGCACAATGGTCGTAGTTTCATTGAAGAGGTGATCAATGCTACGCAAGGAGCAAGTGCCACAGGTGCCGCCAGGCATCACCTATCCTAAGATTGCCATTCACTTTTTCACTCTATGTCTCTTCGTCCAGTGTATTGTGTACATATATGAACTACACAATTGAATCGTAAGTATTCCGTTTAGTTCTCATTCAAGAATGCAGCGAGAATGTACGCAAGGTCAAAGAGTTAGGCAATACACATTTCTTCCCCTCATTCATGTTAGCAAACTCTGTTGTATAACTGAGTTCACAACAGCAGTCGGTTCAGGCAACTTAAGCGCAGCGGATTTGGTGTAATTGACTGAGAGGGGATCGTAACAACACCGATAGCATAATGAAGACTCGTAGTATCGATCGTAACTTTGCGTTGCACAATGTGAGCGCAAATCGTACGCATGAAAGAGCAGCGCATTTTTACGTATCCTCTTTCAGCTGACTTCAGTTAGGAAAATGATTGATCGCTATCTGCGGAAGTTCGCTTAAGGAAGTGTGTAAGAAGAATGGACAGAATTATTTGAAGAAAATAAGAGAATTCACGCATAATAAGCGCCGTAGCGATAAGAGCAATGCGATAGGCGAAGTTAGTTAATCTCTAACGAAATGAATTGTGAATACTGTAGCTGTAGAGATTTTTTGTTCTCAATGAAGCAAGCTGAAGCTTGTGAACGCTTCGCCGCCGTTGAGCACACGCAGGTTTGCTATTGTACTTCACGATTAATCAATGACGATGATTAAGAAAAGGAAAACGAGCTCATTCAATCAATACGTCTGCCATTTAATGTTCGAATAGGAAAGAGCTGTTACTATTCTCAACAGCAGCTGACCAACGCGAAGTGCGTCAGCATTTTCTTATCGGCAAAGAATAAATAACACTTCCGAATAAGGAATGAGCGCAGTTAGTGCTTTAACCCAAAATAGCCCTTCAGTGAGCGTCGGATTAAGGAGAAATGCTTACGGGGAAGAGCAGTATGTAAGAAGTGCTTAACGAGTGCAGTTAGAAACGGAGTAAAGTGAACGAATTGTCTTTGAGTAGTGTTAGTATTAAAAAAGGGATCGTAAATGATTTTCGCCTTTGTTGGCCGCCACCATTCAAAATATCGGCATACTTCAAAGGGCGAGTGAAGAAGATAACCTTCACGCTTTAAAGGGCATAGTAAAATGCCTATTCATTCGTTATGAGCGACGGATATATGGTTAATACTTTCTGTCGCAGCGCCGTATAGTAACGATGACGTCACGATTATTGAATAGAGGAAATGCTGAGTGAATTGTATTCCTTTTTTTCAATAACGTTAACGTGCTCCCTTGCGATGTGCTTTTTTCTTTGCAGCCACTTCATTTAAGGGGAAATTCAACTACGACTATCCCCCGTACGCCCATTTATTGGCGTGCCCATGAATCGCACTAAATTTGCAAGACGCTTTTCGTGAGAATACCCATTTTTTAAAAAATTTAAACTTCACTTGCCAATATACAAATGGTCGAAAGAAGCGATCATGACGCAGACAGAAACGGGGAAGGCAATGAATAGAAAAAAAGAATGGCGGCGAGCGTTGTTCGGGAAGAAAAAGAAAGCGTCGTGAAATAGCTGTACACGGTTACAAGTTGAAATTTTTCCTCTAGGAAAAATTGGTGTCCTATGCAAATTTGTAAATGCGAGACAAAAAAGGAACGCACTTTTTGCAAAGCGATTTTTCAACCGTCGGAATGACTGGCATACGTAAGTGGATGAATTAGAAAAATGACGTGCTTGTCACGTCCGTCGTAAGGCAAGACAATTCGTCCATACTTCGGCGCCGCGAGTAGAACTTTCCCACCGGATCTTCGACGTGCCGCTAAACACAAACACATTTTGAATAATCTAATATACGCTTCTTCAAACGAGCCACGCAATAAAAATAATTACATCGTAGCAGGCGAACAGGGGCTCACCGCGCCTGTCTATGAGTAAAAACTGAGCTGCCACCTCTATTTCGTCACTCCTTTGTTTGTACATATGCTAAACATTCAAATTTTCTTATCTATACAGTAAGCCGTTTGAAATTTTATTGATGATCAAGTAACGCTCATCGAAAATAAATGCATTCCCAACCGAAACATGAACACCGCTCAGTTCCCCAAAAGATGTTGCAATTTTCTAGCAAAATTTAAAAATAGGCAAATCACGTACAGTTTTCAAAACTGGCTTAACAAAGCTGCCAGAAAGGACTGAGCAAAGGAAAAGCAATTTTAGCATCCCGATAAAGCCGTCTCCGGACGCTTTGGCGCGAATTAAAAATAGCCTTTCGGCACTTGCAGAAAACACGTCAACACGCGCGCACAATAATATTAAAAACAGTTATATCCTACATAAACAAAACAAATGACCTCTTAAGGCAGCAATGAGGTCGTTCCCCAAGTCGTTATTGAAGAAATTACCACCAGATAATAGTTACAGCGATTATCGATCGACGTATACGGAAAAGAATTAATGGGATTCGAAACAATCGGTTAACCTTTCCTGTTGAAAGCGAATTCTCGCTTTTCTGACAATTATTAATGAGCGCTTGCAAACTACGTTTAACAAAACCTTTAATATATACAGACCAGATGCAACTCGTCCTTAAAAATTATAATGATGATTGCTTTTCTGAAAACTACGTTATTACAGGTAAACAATATTCATAAGAAAAGGAAAAGAGATATTGCCGCATGAGGCGCCAATTATCGTTACTCGCTTTATTTATGACGAAATACAAAAACGAAAAAGCTAATCGCTAATCTATTTTTAAGTAGAAGACAAAAACAACAAACCATTCAAATATGCATGACACTTCGCAACTGATGCGCAGGTTTTGAAGCAAAAGCATTGTTTACAGAAAGAACGAGTTTTTTTAAAAAGGCAAATGAATTCTTTACAGGCCTACAGGCTCTTTCGGAAAGGAAAGGCGAAGGGTGCTGCGAATATTTTAAATAAATGATACGACTTGACAAAGGTGTTGACAATTTATTCCATTTTTAAAAAACTGGTTATTCCCGCAAGTCAAACTCTTTGGCATGACTTATTCAATTCAAACATTTGAAATAGAATTTATATTTGCACACGACGCCAACTAGCGATTGGTGCCCCGCTACTCGCAACGTTCGCGTACGGAATTTGACACTTTTATCGATTTTACAACACTTATCTACGCGTATTGCAACTGGTTGGAAATAAGAGAGCCTAAAACACGGATCTTAGCACGGAAGTGATATTACAAAACTTTTTTGCGAGAGTTTTTGACTTGCGATACAATGTTGGTGCTCAGGCGTTCGAATTTTTGAATTACGGTAGAGTATACGTACCTGCATTACCTAAAAATTATTATTCAAATATTCAAAACGAAATTTACATATCCACGCGCTGAATGCGCAGCGACGCTTTGTCTCAAACTGCTTCACTTCTATCAAATGAGCTAAAGTCATCTAACCTCTTTCAATTAAGCAGTCGACGATAGCCAAACTCAGTTAACGTTAAATTTAAGCCGCTGAGCAAAATTTAATTCTACTAAAACAAATTAACCTATCAATGTAAGTCAAATTTGAATTCTACAGTAAGCCGCGTCTTTGTAGATGGAATGTGATTAAGCGCAGATGTTCTGCTGAGTCACTTTGCTGAAACATGCTTCAAGTCAGCTCGGTCAAAGCGGCAACGGCGTCGCTCCAGTCAATCCCGTCGCGATTCTTACAAAAGCTGTAAGGTCGCTGCGACTAAATGACAAATCAAATTCAACGCGGCAACTTCGTCAACGTTCGGTAATGCTTTTGGGCAAACATTACGAAAATAGAAACTGCGAAGAGACGTTTCGCTTTAAATTTAACTTTGGAAAATCGTTCGACTGCCGAACGGACAACTTCCTGCGAAAACGTCTGTCTTGTTGACGTAAGGACTTAACGTTATTTGTTGTCGGTACGTCGCGATGCGCGCAAACAAAAAAGACAACCAAAAAGAAAACAAGCTAAAGCGCGTTCAGGAGGCCTTTTGCAAACTTTGCAGAGTTAACGGAAGGAAAAGAATAGGCGGGAAAGCCTTTCCAAAAGAAGCTTACGTTCTCGTGTTGAACAAATTCAACGCACTGCAATGCGAGAGTTGAGACGTGCTCAAATTCAGGGTCGACGCTGCCGCAGCCCTGCAAAAAGAAAATTGAATATAGAACGGTGCGCAGTGGGCGGCAATGGTCAACCTCAATCCACGGATGGGAGAGAACTTCGGTGGACGAATAGCGATCGTCGGCGTTCAACTGGAGCATACCGTTAACTAGCATCTATTACATAAAGAAAATATTGAACTTTGCAAAAATAGAAAGTTCAACAATCACCTTGGCAGCATTGGATATACCGCGCCAGTGTTGTTCTACAAATGCGTACTTGCCAGACAAAATAGCTTCGAACAGGTCTTCTTGGGCACCCGTTTCACTGGAATGCAAATTTTTGCTCAACCACAAAAGTTAGAAAGTACTGATGCCTTCAACCTGACGAACGGTGGATATCCACAAAGCATAATGTAAAGAATGACGCCTGCGGCCCAAACGTCCACCTTTAAACCGTAACTACAATTCGAAGCGTTCTTTTGACGAAGGAATGATGGACGGAAAAATGTCTACCCTCCTTCGGCGAGCATTTCCGGCGCCACGTAGGTTGGAGTACCACAGATGTCGAACAGTGGGTCGTTCAGTTCAGTGGCCAAGCCGAAATCGGCCAATTTTATATACTTCCAACCATCGCCAGTCTCGTAAATCTGCACGACAGCACTGTTCATTAACGCAAATTCGTCAGTGAGCAACAACAAACCTTACCAATAAATTTTCCGGCTTAACGTCGCGATGGACAATGTCCATACTGTGCAGATGAGCCAATGCAGACATGAGATTTTGCATCATATGAGCTGCCGTCGCTTCGGGAAAGGTCCTGGCGGCAACGAGAGCATCGAAAAGGTCACCTCCCTAAAATGGAAAAAAGCCAATTGATCATCCTAACAAGGTATTGCCCACTTACGGGAACGAACTCGAGGACCAAAAGATGCAGATCCTTAAGGCTGATGCTGTCGTGAAGTTGAACAACGTACTCGTGACGCACCCGACTCAACAGGCGTACTTCATTTTCGATTATTTGCTCCTTGTTTCGACACTTTCGCTTGTCAATCACCTTAACGGCGTACGTTTTTCCTGTACTTCTGAAAATGAATGGCCAAAATGACAATGGGAAAATAAGTTCTGCCCAATAAAGGTGCAAACTTGTGAATGCATTCGTGGACGACGGCAAAGTTGCCATCACCGAGCAATGGACCCCACTCGAAGCGATCTCTGAGCTCGACGGGAAGCCACGCGGGTACACCTGCACCTGACGATTTTAAAAAATACATCGCTTTTGGTAAAGTAAACAAATAAACAAACTTACCCGAATTACCGGCGTGACTCACCAGGTAGTCGCCGTTCGGTCGTAGCTGAACAACAACGATGAAAGCAACGTGTCAATACGTACCATGCAAACCATTACTTTTGTTTTGTACGCTCTGCCGACCGGCCTATTCTGATATTTTTGACCTAAACGTTAAAGAATGCGTCAGCATAAGCGTTGCCTAACAAAAGCTAACGTTCAATCTTTTCTAAAATAGGAATGGCGCCGCTATACTTTGCCAGCGGGCAAGCGAAATATTTTTACAAAACAGCATACAAGAAATGCAACAGATACATTCGACTTTTGTTCTTAAAAGGCTTTAAAAAATTAAGGTAATTTTTTTCGCAACTTCTTTTCGTAAAATTTACTTTGTACATTACGCGCAGGAATTGCATTTTCATGATCTAAATAAAAATTCAGAAAAGCAAAAAATTAGCACATGCGCATATGCTAATTTTTTTCTCTTCTTAGTTTCGCGAGCGCGAAACTGTGACGTTCACTTGGCACATTACGTCTTGTCACGTGACAAGTTGCTATCTCAACTTTGGAACGCCGACTCGGCTGGTCACGTTTTTTTCCCGGCTTATCTTACTTGGACCGTTGCCAACAAATTTGAAATTTTGAATTTGCTACATCGAGTCGAATGCAAATTTTTTGCTCGCCAATCTCGTCTCGCGCGAGAAAGATTGGCGTCGCCTACGAGTCGCTGCCGAAGAAAGGAGGTCATAATTTGCATATTTAGATTAACAACTTTTCCAATACTTTGCCTATCGCAGCGACGTTTGCTCGAGAGAACATAAACGCGCTTTCCAGGCGGCGTCTATGAAGTGGACGAGAAAAATTTTAACGTTAAAGTTTCACTTGGGGACAATACTGACTTTGCCATTCGATTTGTGAATAATTTCCACGTCAACCGATGCGCACTGCTCATCAGTCGCTTTCGGTCGAAAATATCTTTAAACGCTCTCAGCTCAGCTCGAATCGATCGTCGCTGGTAAAGATGAACGTTCCAACACAGCCCAACAACCCATCAAAGGATCGCAGCGACTGCATAATGACTTTGTCCTTTCAACGTTGCGAATATCGTTGATAGCGACAAGGTCGCGCGTAAAGGAAAATTTCGCCTACAGCCGAATGAAGAGCAAACAAACGGCAGCTCGCAGGTGGCAAATGTCCCATTTTGTAAATAGGCCTTTGGTGCGCTATTCTATTATTAACTATAAGGTCGTAAGGCAATTTGACCACTCGATAAGCAAAGCGAGTAGTCGACCAACAAAACGAACACTTTTCACGTCGTTACCTCAAAAGGTTTTAAACAATGAGAATTGGCATACAAAAAGTCTCTTTTGGAGTTTAGTACTCATCGAGCTTGAATAAAGGTCGTACAAAAGCGGGTCGCGTCCTTAGGTTAAGATAACTACTTGGCCTAACGCCAAAGCCCGGAAATGTTTGAAATGCTCACAATACGCGACCTACGGAAGAATATAGAGGGTCAACAGAACCATAACGTAGTGACACGCTTAGAGTTGCACTTTGCAGCCGCCAGGCTTTCTTGAAAGATCGATAATATTGAATTGGGTTTTGAGAAAAGGAAAATAAAGGCGAAAAGAGAATTTCGCTGTTTTCAAACTAAGCCGGCCGATCAAAAAGAAAAATGGCATCGGAGCTGCTAAGGACGGACGAAGGAGAGTTCGCAATATGGCAGGCGCGAGATGTTCGCATAAAATATTCCATTTTCCGACCAAAGTAAATTGATCGGACCAATCAACTTCTAAACCAATAATTCAATTGAAGTAGCGACAAGTGGTCTAAGGGAAAAAAGGGGACGACGGAATTTTGACGACAGCTGCAACGATGCGTGACAATTCAATTAGCCCAATATATTCCCCTTACGATTGAATGGACATTTCCCGCCTTTATGGCAAGTAGGCTCCACCTTTTGCTTTCCCCTCCGAAAGAGTGACATACAGTAAAAGGAGCAAATCGCTTACTGTTGACAAACTTTTCATTCAAACGGCTCAACTGGGCTCGTCGCATAGGCGACAACTTCGAGCAACGACTTGACGGAGGCGCTCCATTCCTGAGTCGCGCCGGCATAACGAACTGATACTCGGCCGAATCGAGGTACAAATCGTCGATGGACATGCGCTCGGAACCACAGGCCAAAAACAAGTCGTCATCTTGAAATAGATCGGCCAAACAGCAAACCTTTGTTGAAAAACGAAGTTTTTTTTAAAAAACGAAGAAACGAACGTATTTTAAAACGAAACAACTCACTTGCTTGCCGGCAAAAGTAAACAGCTTCTTGACTGCGCCCGAGTCAAGACGAACGACGGTCGAGAGATCGCTAAGCACCTGTTCAAAGGAACGAGCTGTACGCTTGTTCAGCAAATGTCGAATGACGCGCCTTGGTTTTATGCCATTGCGTAAAACGGTAATTATTCTTGGATGGACAAAGTCGTTGGGTTCCAAGATGGACGAGGAAGCCCCTTCGTGGCTGGTCGACGTGCCAGGCGACGACGAGTCGCCAACCGTAGCGGACGAACCAACTTTGTAATTGGATCTAAATCCGTAGGACCAAACAGGTTCACGGACGTTTTGATAGTCGATTTTTTTGAAACATTCATTGCTGGAGCACACGTAACTCTCGCCGTCGTCCAGTTCGGACAATTCTTGTATACGCCTTTGGCCGTCCAACGTGAACACGTAACGAACACCATGGGGAAGATTGACAAGATCGCCGAGCACTCGATTCAAATCCTCGAGCAACGTATCGAAAGAGCGAAACCGATCGGCCGGCAAAGGATACCAAACGCCCTTGAAGAACTGGTCTCCATTGCGGTAAAAACGGACCTTCTTGGCCCGTGGGTACCGTCTATTCGGAGTAGAGGCGTTGCCACCCGTTTCCAACCCGTCAATGCCTGCTTCCCAGGTTGCGATAGCTTTACCTTCCCTTCTGGCGCTTTTCCTTGAACTTAACGATTTCTCGGAGCCGGACGTCGTTGCAGGCATTATCTCCAAGCGCGATGTACCCCTGAAAAAGACAGCGCCGTCCTTAAAACGATACAAAACTAGCAAAATTGCCATCCGAACAAGCAAACAAAGACGCATTCGCCGTCAAGCAGCTACACGAAGAGAGCAGACAACTGTTAAAAGCAAGAGACAAAAAGTATAAACACAAGCCAATCGAGCGAAGCGCTTGGACAACAAAAGTGGACGGCTAGTTGCGTCTCAAGAAATACGAAGACGAGAGAGCACACAAGCGCGAGGAATTGGAACTACAGTATGAAAATGGATTCTCAAGGAACATTAAATTCAAAAGAAGCTTTCCATAGCTCGCCAAAGCTTTTATTCTGCGTACATTAAACTATTTCTTGAAGTTTCGTTTGCTTTGCACGCCACGTCGCAGGTTTAATCATTAAACGCAGAGTTCAATTGCGAAACAAATTATTCACATGCGCAGGGGCATTCTTGTGACCCCGAACGCGTGTATTTTAATCTACAAGCCACGGAAGTCCGTTTCAGCTTGCAAGAATGTTCAGCGCATTAAGACTTAGCCCAAATGGACTTTTTTTTAATGAAAAGGGAAATTGTAGAGAAAGGATGGTTTGTAAATGCCAACCATTTATGGGCTAACAGTTTCGTATAGCGCCGCTTTTTGCGTTACGCAGCGGTAAAGCTCCTCCTAAGCAGATGTGACGTCACGAGACGTAACGACCATTGATCCCACTGCATTTCGCAACGATCAATGAACTGATATGACCAAGCGAAGGCCAACTCTGCATGCTCATAAGGTCATCAGTCTAAAGGTTAAGAAAATTAAAGGAATGTTGCCACTTGCCGCTCGAACGTCAGCACATATCATGACAGAGCGTAAACGAAGCAGTTGTTAGGGTTCACTGAGTCTAAACACACGTACATCTGTTGTTGCTTTGTAAAGGCTCACTATAAATTCAGCATAACGTGTTCTCTAAAAACATCTTACGCCACGGTGGCAATGTGCACTTTTAAAAGCTGAAGGATGAATTCCAGCTTGAACAGCTGCTTGACAACTTTGTCATTGCTTTCCAGCCTCCAGGATGAAGCAGCGCAAAATCATTGGAAGCAAGAACTTCAAGCAGCGTCACGTTTTTCATGACTTCCAACGGACACATGTCAAACCTAGTGCACAACAAAGCAAGCCCCATTACTCAATTTTTGGCTTACAAAGACGAAATACGCGGGTTGATTTAATAGCACGCTACCTGAGAATCATTATTTTGAATTCAAACTGCAAATGCCCGTAGCCGCGACGCGGACTGACTTTCGATATTGGAGGCGGCATAAAGCCGTTCAGCTCTGCTTGAAAAGGCTAAAACCATTTTGGAAAATGGACAATGGCGACCAAAGAGCTTTCAAGTTCAACTTGCCAAAGCGTACCTGCACATCAAAAATTGTGGGGCAAACGCCTATTCTTTAAAAAGTGGGCGTCCTAACATGTTAGTCCCCCCTTAGAATTGCTGCATGCCATTTTTGGGCATTTATTCAACAAACTTAACGACAAGCAAAGTCAGAAGGCTCGAAGGTCTTAAACGATCGACGAGTCTATTTTTAGCCTCCAACAGACCCATGAAAAATCAATATCTTTGAAGATTAGGTTAACCGACTTAATATAAAAGTTTATGGCGATGGTAAACCGAACAAAGTCGCCGGGCAGCCTGTGCTAAACGACGATGGGCAGCGTGCCAATATGTGCCAAACACATTGCTATGATAAAAATTTTTTCCCGTCAGCCCGCCAGTCACCATTCGCTCAAGTCGTCCAATTTTTACACGAACGAAAAAACAACAATGCCAACCGACAAGTAGGCAGTATCAACCTCTTGTTGCGCCAAAGATAATCTCTTGCAATTTTTCGCACTTGACCTTTCTTAAGTGAGCAAGTCTTTTGGCGTCCGTAAACTTGGCCACAAATTCCTCCGGCGAAATGGAACCGGACAGAAAGTCGCTGGCTATAACCTGCGTAAATAGAGAGCTCGATCAAAAAGGCCTTTCTAACAGTTTTAAAAAACTACCTCACTGCTCTCCTCCGCCTCGGCAGCGGCTGCTTCGAGAAGGGCTAACGAGGTGTCAAGCGAACGCTGGTCACAAAATCGATCTGCAGGTACAATCGTGCACGGATTTGAATTTGAATTTCAAATTTTGCAGCTTACCAAGTTGCGCCTTTTTCTCCATGTACGTCTTCTTGGCGCTCACTGCTCTTTCGTAGGCGGCCAGAACGGCGTCTCTACGCTGTTCCAACAAGGGCTTCTTGGCGAGGTTTTGTTCCGCCAAGGTTTTGTTCTGGCTAAACATGTGCTCCTTCTCTTGAATCAAGGTCTTCACCTTCAAGATTTACGGCTACTTATAAACCCGCGTAATCTGTAGCGTAGTCAAAACAAACCTGTGGCAGGTCCTTCACCCAATTATCCGCCTTCGAGTTGCCCTGAGTCCATTCGGTCAAATCTTCGGTGCTCATCTGCGACAGTTGGCTCATACTGCACGCCAGAGCTGAATCGATCAAGCTTTGGTAACAAGCCATCGAAGCCTACGAATATTCTCAAGCATTGAAAATTTGATACTGAAAAGAGCAGAGATACCCAAGCGCACATACGCCCTACAGGTCAGCACGAGAGAGAAAGGTTTCATTTTTAAATTTTTAAATATACGCAAAACGATACACTATTCGGTTAAAAAATCCCCATACGAGATGGTTGAGCATAACTTGCGTAATTCTTCATTGACTTCAATCAGATTGCCATTCTTGACATGCAGAGCAACGTAGAGCCTGCGACGGCCACTACCTTTGACGGCAACCCACCAATCGCCGTTCGCTTTGGCTATAACGTCGCCGAAGTAGTTCTTACTATCCTGTTGCTCTTTGAGGTCGCACAAAGCCGAACACACATCAACAGGAGGCGCAGAGACATTGTTGCCAGCTGGTGCGGTCTGCGACATGTTGACAAAGGTGCCACGCACTTCAGACATGTTTGCATCGTAAAAGAGGTAGAAACAAGTTCCCGCTATTGAAGCAGCACTGCCCAACGCCCTCTCTTCTTCGTCCGATAAAGTGGACATAACCGATTCAATTATTGGATTGAATCTTTCTTCGAATTCAGCGAAAAATTGACATTGATTCAACTGCTCCACTTGGCGAAAATCCAACAGCATCGCCCACGTGATGCCAACATTCCTGTAGACAAGAAGACGAAACTGCTGATCGCTGTTGGTCGACTGGTCAAGTCTCAAGTAGACCGAAGGCAATTTGGCAAATGACTTCTGCTCAACTCCAACATCCGCGCCGCCGGTATTGAAGTAGAATCTGCCTCTTCGAATGGTCTGCTTGCCCTCTTGGTCGTCCGTCTGCTGCTGCAATTCCAAACGAACTTCGGTTCGCATAGACATGGGCAGCAACTTCGACGCGACGTAATGGAAAAATGTAGTCCTACTTTGGCCCGGCAGAGAGCAGTGCAAAAGTTGATCGTTGAATAGAATCATACTGTGGCGAACGAACGGATACGAATCTTCAACTTCGCTAACCAAGGACAGCAGCTCGATAGTTACCTTACCGCCGGCGCGACAATATCTGACTCCCTCGATTAAATCGTCTATCAACGTAAGGCTAAGTCGCATTGAGCAGACGTAACGATTGAAAAAGAATTCTGAAAAGAAAAGTCATTTTTGCGTACCTGCTTATCATATATTAATTTAAATTCTACAAAAGAGTCAGAAAAACAATTAGATAACGTTAGCAATAAATTTATCGCTTTGCGCGTGTTTGCAAGCCCAAAGCTAGACGAGCAGCTCCCTTCTGCTAGTTTTCCGCCTATGCATTGCAGCCCAAAAAAGGCAACGTAGGAAGCTATTGGACAATTCCCAATTTGCATAAACGTGCTGCCCAGCTCATATTTGCAAATTATTAATTAAGTACTCTTCACTTTCGTTAAGCTAGAAAAAAGATCAAACGAAATTGAAGAAGGAAAAACTTGCCAACCGATATTATTATGCAAATACGCTGATTTCTATGCTTAGGTGAAGCGCGCAAATTAGCATAGGCATTGCCTCTTAATTATGAAAATACTAAACGCATACCGAGACGCTGTTTCGTATGTTCAAGGCCAACGCTGACGACCATATTGGAGATGCCACCGAAAAATAGACGAAACATATTATAAGCTTTCTGCAATGCAACGCTTAAGACGTCCCTTCGGAGCGGATATCCAATGCTGTCAGCTCTCCGGCGGCTAAACGTTGCACCAAGATAGAAGTTATTCTCAATACGTATATAGATATGGTAGAATTTCGTGCTTAGCGAATCGTACACATCGTCCCTTTCAGAAGCGAACGTATTCGTAAATTTGACCACCGCTTCGGAAAAGCCGACATTCTGCACTCTTTCGCTTAACGGTATTGTCTTGGGAAAATAATAGAACAGCTTCTGCTCTTCCTCGCCCTCGAACCGACCGTAGTCCGGATTGTAGACAAAAAAGGCGCACAGTATGTCGGTCGCTTTGACATTCATAGCCTAAAGGCGTGTAGGCAAAGCGTAAACGTAGCGACAAATGAATAGCCAAAAGGAGAAGCGAGCGATCTCACGGTTTAACAAAAGGCAAAGTGGGAAGGGCCAAACAAGGACCTGCTCTTTATTTGGCAAAAGTACACATAGCCGATGGCATGCGGTAAAAAAAGAACAATTTCCATTTTTGTCTATCAGCCTTGTCTGGCAATGGTTGGGAGTTTTAAAAAGGTTTAAAAAGCACTGTTCCACGACGAACGCAACGAAAACGGCGCATACGGGAACCCGTCCAACAGTAGCACAGCCGTCCCATAATGAACTAAACACATATTATAGCAATAGGTCAAAACGGCTGCTCGGCGGATACGAAGCCTTGTTTTTCCAAAATGCGTAGACGCTTCTCCACAGCGTCTTTATCTGAAAAGCAAAAACGCTAAGACAAATGGATATTAGCCGCTTTCGATAAAGCGGGCGTTGATAGTCTTAAGATATGGCCTTAACGCAGCGCCTTAAGCTTACACTTCTTCAGTATGCATCGATCCTCCTCGTCGGTAACCTGTTGGGCCAAAGTATGCAACAGTACAAAGGCGGTCTGATATCTTGGAGGACACTACAATGTTAACAACAATCGTGTAAGGTTTAAAAAAAATGCAAGCCGCCAAAGGGGCGCGTACCAACTGCGGATCGCCGAACAGCTCGTCAAGTGCAGCCGACTGGCACAATTCCAAAGCGTAATTGTACATAAGCCTTTCGGCATTTATGGTGCACGTTTTGTCCGGCCCCGGCAGGCCGTACGTAATCAATTCTTGCGAGCGCATCAAGCAAACATGAAACGACTCGTTCAGCTCGTTCAACACTGCAACGAAACTGCGATCTTCAATCAATACTAAATCACTTGCGGAGCTAATAAAACAATAAGGAAACGATATGTTTAAAAAAACTAACCTGCAATAACAACCAAATATGGGCTTAATGCCCATATTTGCTGCCGTGCTCATTTTAATTCGCGTATTTTATTTTTTGCTATATCATTTTCCTAGACAGCAAAACTCTAAGAAATGAGCATTCAGCTGTGTGCATAAAAACCAGAGAGCGCTAATGAACGGTTGCACTGATAGGCGTCAGTCAGTTGTTTTCAAAAAAGCGTCCTATCCATTGCTCGACTGCAAAACGATATTTGAAACTTTGCAACCTTTCCTATTCTGCCCAATTTTGCATATGTAAATATGATGACGTAAGGAAAGGCAGTATTAAAACTTGATTTCGTCTTTGGAGTTCACGAACAAATTCCTTTAGCATAAGAAACTGCAAGATGGCGGATGGCGACAGAAGAACTG
>KN538381.1:630791-732137 GCA_000797535.1 Trichuris suis
GATTCGACCAATCATATTCTTCTGCCCTATCGTTATCAGCAAGTTTGAAATGTTATCAAACGTTTTCGTTAGCTGTGCGTATAACCTTAAGTGCAACAGTTTTGCATAACTCTTTGTTTAATGCTCAATAAGGGATGTCATGCATATGTTAATTTTTGAAATTGCTTCAAAAAAGACTTTTTTGCCTGCACGCGCCGATCGAGGAGCAAAATATCGGCGTTGTCATACTTTTAGCTTTAATGAGTCAGAAAGCTCTGACTACCTTTACAAGCTGTCAGTTCGGCATAGCGATGAATCGAATTGCTACTGCTTCACCTGACAACAACAGACAGAGCTACAGACTGCCTCTCTTTTTGCAATGAAGATTTAAAAAGTGAAAAAAATCAATTATTTAAATTTGCTTACCGCGTTTAACCGTGCTCGATACGTACAAGCGCTTTGCGTCGACTTCCTGCTGCGCAAGCTGCAGTGATGAGGATATCATGTGCAAAGCTCTGACGTAGATGACCAACTGCTCGGCGTGTCGATAACTTTGGTTTACCATACCTGCGTCGTCGACGTTCGAAAACTGTGAGTGAAAAAAAAGTGAAGCGTGCGTTAAAAAATTCAAAATTTCAAAACAAGCTTACTCGTCGAGAGCAGAGCATCACGGACAAAGGGTTCGATCGAACTTGCGCCAATTTTGTCAAACTTTGCACCACTTGAAGAACAAATTGCAACTTTGCCAAAATCTCGTTGTGGTCTCGCTGAAATGGCCAACCGGAGAGCTGAAGGTAACCAACGGTCGACACAAACCAACCTCAAGCAAAGTTTCGGCTTTCAGTTCGGGTGGCGGTTCCATTGTTTGCAAGCCAAACGACAACGGTTGCACATTCAACGGGGAAATCGAAATTCCCACCTCCTTACGACCGCCGGGCGCGTCATCTAAACCGGTTGGTTGGTTCCAAGTTCAAAAAAAAATAAGAATTCAAACATTTACCTTCCTTACGGAGCACTTCGTTGTCCAATGACTTTTCGACAACAGGTTCGGTTCGCCTGACAACTCGACTAGCTTAAAAAGTGCAAATGCCTTGCGTTGATAAGCAATAGAGTGGTCAATGGCACCTGGCAAAGTTTGCGATCGATACGTACGGGCGAACGGCAAACTCAGAGGTTTCATTTCATCTTCCGATTCACCATCCGACGTTGTCATTGCCGAAGATGGAGACGGGCAGACTTTGTCTGTCAAAATTTAAAAATACACTTCAATATGGATTTTATTGAAAGGAGAAGAAAACGAAAAAAGCTGCCACTCTCCGCCTTAAAGTTAAAAGTAAATACCTCGACATGGAGAAGCACCAGTCGCGGTGAGCAGAGAACTTCTGCAAGCGGGTGTATGCGACATTTTCTCGGATGACGACGGGGATTTCGCCAGTTTACTCTTTTCCACGTGATACATAGCTTAACAGTTAATACTGCAAGAACAGTTGTTGGCAGTCGTTGAACAATCATACTCTTTGGCGGCTTTAGGTCGGCAATCGATGGCACATTCAAAGAGGGTTGCACTTTGGCAGGTCCAACTTCCTCGCCTCCCGTTAAAGCAGAAGTACGACCCTGATTCGTTGCTTCAACAGGTGGAGTACCGGCAGTATTTTCAACGGGCCGAGTGGTCTGAAAGTATTGAAAGCATGCGTATTAAAGGAACGCTTAGAACAAGTCACTGAATACCGTAACCAACGTTTGGCCAGATCGAATAGCCGCTTCGCGTTCCCAACGTTTGGCCTCCATTTGAGCGAAGGTGCCTCGTTGGGATGGCACCGGCATTGGCCCCGTTGAGGGTTTACTCGCCGTGGGGTTAGCCGAGCAGGCAGGGAAGCTTGCCGGCCTCACGGGAGGCGGTTGCAAACTTTTGACAGCCGCAGTCGGCCTGGTGCCCTGTCGAATCAACCTGCACATCTCACTTCTTACTGTACTTTTCAAAGCGGCAACACAGCTTAAGAATTTACCTTGCGGGGATGTTGGCGGAGCATCTTGGAGCACTGCTTAGCCTCTTGCGCGACGAGTCGGCGACTCTTTGCACTACGACGTAATCGCCTTCTTGCTCGTTGCATTCAACCAACGTTGCAACCCTTGACGGCCCTTTCGTGATCCCAACAGTGTCGAGATGCTTCGGTTGCTCAGTGTGGCCAGACGCGTCCTTTGGCTTTTGCTCGGAGCGTCTGTACACCTCGACGGTGCGTTGAGGAAAGCGCACCATGGAAGGGGAGCGCACTGGGTTTGGACTGATCTCCGTAACTTTCAATTTGCGCGGCAACTTCACCGAACTCAGAGCGTCGTTGTCTGAATTTGCATCTTTCAAAAAAGGATGTTCGAAGAAGGCATCTGAAGAAAGGGGACAGCAAATGTCCAATTTAGTCAACTGAGTATTATTGGTATACCAAAATCAATGCGCTCCTTGACATTACGCTTCAACAGGTGGAGCAGCATATCGCGCAGTTCTTCCGACGCGCTGGCCGGAATACTGTAAGCAAGCTAACGTACAAAACCATAAAGGAAATGCAGGTACGAACTTTGGTTTCAAATTTTTGTTCCGCTCGTAGAATTGTTTCAGCGCCTGCGGCGTCTGCGCCTGAAACGGCGCTTTTCCCGTAAGGCACTGAAACACTATGGTCCCAATGGACCAAAGATCAGCTTTGGCGCAATACTGAAGCGACATGATAACCTCCGGAGCCTGAAATAAAAAAAACGCGCCATTGCTAGGCGGAAAATGCTTCAAACTTACCATGTACATTGGCGATCCGCACAAAGTGGCCGCCATGACGCCGTCTTGGAGAAACCGAGCAAACCCAAAGTCGGCTAAAACATATTGAACAATTTAAAAAGCGCACTCGTAAAAGATACACAGCGTGCAATAGGCCCAATCAACGGCTGCTCAAACAGGAGTCCATTTTCGGCTAAACCTCAGCTGGCGTACGCTCATTGTGACCAACGGAAATTCAAATTCTTTACCTGCATTCACTTATCATACTGTATATTCCAAAGGCGCATTTCAACGAGATTCGTTAATTTAATATTGAAATTACGGCCTTGAGGAGGCAGCAAAAATTCTGCAGCTCCATGCAACTTACTTATTAACTATCCCTTCTAAGGTTATCGTCACAATGAGTTGAGGTGCTTCTTTCAAAATGTTACAGTAGCCCGCTGACGTAATGAAGTTGCAAATCCTAATTCTTTTCCTACTATTTTTCCCAATGGCACCATTCAGTGATATACCCTTCAAATATGATAAAACAGCGTAGCAATGAACAATAAAATTGATTGATAACACGAGAGCATAAAGCAGCTTGATTAAGGACCATCTGTGCCATTCAATATGCCAAAAACAGCTGCAACTTAATCGGTTAATTTTTTTTCATAGTTGAAAGTATACGTCGAAATGTGGAGCTCCGATAAAGTACTTTGACGCCGGCGACACTTCGTGCCAGGTAACAAGTCAAACGCTTTTACCGTAAATGGTCTTTTTTTCCAAAAACCTCCAACACCGCGTTCCAATTAAGAAAATTAAGCGAAACGGGGCACAAGCGAAAGCTGAACTTCAAAACTGGGCTGAAACAAAAACATAAACAAAAAACAAAAAGTATCGAAATGAATAATCAATATTGCGGAGCGGCAATGCGCCTCGAATGTCGAGCAAGCGTGAACTTGCCTTAATCGCTTTAATTGCAAAAAAGAAGAGTCGAGCAAAAGTTGAACAAACACAAGTTGTACGTGCGGCCGGAAGCCCAAAGCGTCAAAACAAATAGATACGCATTACGTCACAACTTAGCAGATGCGAAATCAATCGTATCGATCTCAAGGCGTTGCGTCCTTCCCGTCATTGGTGCAGTTACCTCTCCATACTTCAATACTGCCTTTCAGGGAGTTCGCCAACTCGTACAAGCTTCTTTTTTTACGCGCGAAAAAGCACAAGCGCCCTACTGTAGTGCAAGCAATCCTCCATCCCCAAAAATAACATCAGCTTCAGTTCTTATAGCTCTCACAGTGTTTCCGCTCAGTTAGAAAACCTTGAAAAATGCCCATAAAAGGACCGCATCAATCGAAGCGACGTCGAGATGAAGTGGAATGTCACTTACCAATTTTTAAGCGTATTTCCTGAGGCTCCGGGTTTGGATTATTCGTCAAATTGCACAGCAAAATATTTTGAGGCTTCAAATCTCGATGAACGATGCCCCGAGAATTGATCGCTTTGATGGCTGCAGCGATCTGACGCAATAGGAGGCGAATCGTGTCCTCGCTAAGTGTTCCCTTTGCTTGGAGATAGTCGGCCAAGTCGCCTCCATTGCAATACTGAAAAGCAGCGTTCCTTCTACGCGTACGAAAAAAGCAACTTCAAAACGAACCTCCATAATAAGATACACATGACTGGATGTCTCCTAAAGGGAAGATTATGAAAACTATGGAAGCTACGTCAAGCTTACTATGCATTGGAGCAGGGCGACTAAGTTTTCGTGGTGCAAATCGCTCAGCTCCTAAAATACGTTATGCAGAGAACCAAATGCTCTTAGAAACGTCTGACGAACTTTAAGGATCTTAATCTCTTTGCTCAACAAATTCTTCGACTTTGACAAGTTCTTTTTGGTGATGCTTTTGATGGCAACAGTGATCTCCGGACGCTAAAATACGAAAAAAGTCATGCACATGCACGTGCACAAGGCACCGACCGTTTTATAGCGTCCTTTGAAAACCACCGCGAAGGCACCGTGACCTATCAAGTCCTTTTTGTTGTATTCGTATTCGCCGACAGCCTCCATGGCTCATTGTTATTGAAAATATGTCAGCCAACAATTGCGCATAGGTGCGTATTTTAACGCCATGCACGCCTGACTAAATAGGCATTTACATTTTACCTGCAAACGCGCAACATTTAGAACAATAAAACAACAATTGCACAATACCAGCCATTCGTGGGGTTGAACATAATACAGTAAGGCGCAATGCTGAAATATAGGCAGGTTCACTGCGCAAAGCGGTAACCTTATTAAGTCACGCCATCACGGAAGCCGCGTATTGTCTTTGCAATGTCAACCTTTTTTTGCCTCGAGTCAATAGGTTAGAAATAAAAATAAGCGAACTTGCTAAATTCATAAACTTGGCAAAGCTGCCTTTGAATGTACAGAAATCTTCGCGTTTGCTCGAAATAGTGCTCATCTTTTATTTTTCCAGCTTTTCCGACAACCTATGTCGCGCTTGGTTTGTTGCGCTGTCATTTTGGCCGGATTTTGCAGTCCGCTTTGCGGATTTTGACTGCCGCCTATGAAATGGCAGTTTCGCGCAATGCAAGTTGCTTTGAAAATATTTTAAAATGTTTTGCATTTAACCTTCATGACAAACAGGCAGAAGGTTTTTTGAAAAAGCTTTCCGGCTTTAAGAGCAACTCCTCTGGCTAGTTGTGTCATCATTTTGCCTACCAGGTATAGTACGGTTATTAGCATAGCTTACTGGGACTTATCTGAACATTTCCTGCTCATAAAGGCAGCTTTGGTTAGATAGCCATTTCATATTGTTTGTATTTATTATGATTGTACCTGAAAATATAGTTAGCGACGGTTTGACGCATTCGCTTGCAATTTACGTAAGCAAACGTCGCTGTTTCGAGGTAGGTGAAATGTTGATAATTTGAATATGCAAAGCGTGCAGCAGCTCTGGAGCATTTTTTTACTAATAAGGAACAAGAAGCAAACAAGAGATCATCCGAAGCATTGATGCTTGATTATTGTTTATCAATCCAGTTAGACGTCCGTGGAAAGTTGCGTATTGTCAATTAGCTATTATTGGGCTACCAATTTGTACTCCATTTTGAATTAGTGCGGCTCACTTTTTATTTTCGTTATTCTCCTCTTTGTCCTTGCCGTGCTGGTCGTTTGAGCCTTTGGGGGTTGCTGCACAGTCGTCTCCTTTGTCGAGCATTTTTCTTTTCGGAATCTCTAAGCACTCCTCCTGCTTGCTGTCAATCTTTGGAGTGGCTAAACGCGAAGGCGGCTTTGTCTTCCCTTTCCATTGGAAGTAATCGTCGGCCGAACGTAGTCTACGAACTCGTGGCTTGTCACCTTCGTCCGTCTTCACTTCCACCTCTTCGATGGTAAATTTGATCTTCGGTTCCTTTTTCTCCTTGGATTGGTTGTTGCTACTCATTTTTAAGACCCTTGTACATGAAAGGAGAGCATGGGCCACCCCGTCAAGAGGTCACAACAATAGAAAATAACATTAGACCTTGTTAACTACGCCATTTTAAAGTTGGCTTCAACTCTTTAAAGTAGCATTTGCCCATAAGCTATTCTGCAAATATGTCTTAAAGATATCCTTACTGATAGGCAGCTGGATTTTTTCGTTTGCGTTTATTTAGGCGTCCAACATACGATGGCACTTTTGTTGCACCTCTGCATGAAGTATCCCGCGCTTAGTTTTGTACTATATTCCATCGTTCAGCTTTGCTTGCTGACGCTTTACTTAGTGGCAACAGTTGGTGAATTAATTGTTGAACCCTAAATAAAATGTTTGTTTGATCTTTTGTAGCAACTTTGTTGTATTATGTTGTTTGTATGTTGCAACATTAGTTGAATTTAAATGCAAAATTGAAGTTGCGCAATAGCGTATCAAATTCCTGCTTTGGAAATTGATTATGCAGTAATTGAAATATTGCAGTTCATTGCTTTCCGCTCCTGCTAAACTTTTCGATCGATTCTTCCGTACTTGCTTTCCAAATTAGTACCATTTGTTATTGGCTAGTCATGAATAATCGTCGCGATTATTCTTGCTTTCATGGCTGTCTGCATTTGCGCTCTGTTGCTCTTAGCCCTTATACGGAATTGTGAGTACAGCCCATTTAAGGAATTGTTGTTATTGGTTAACAGAAAAGGTAAAAATGGCTCTGAACGTCAACTCTAAACCTGCGTAAGCTAAATAATGCTTTATGGTTCGCTTCCTTGACTTTTGAATTCCCAATCGGCTTTAAGGAAAGGCCAACAAGTAGGGACGTTGTGCCGCTCCGTTCAATTCCTTTCTTCCAGTTCCAATAGCTTCAATATTGACTCTTTGCTATTCTAAATAACAATTTGTTTTTTTTATTGCTTTCATAATGGCAGAATCCTTTAATTCAGGCATGTCAAGCGTGCAACCTTTGCAAGCATACCTGCGTTCCGGACAAGGGTTACTGTAAAAAAATGATTGGACAATCAAATTTTGAATTTTTGAATTTTGTACAACGCATCTGTTGCGTACAAGTCCGTGTTGCCATTGAGAATTTCATTTTTCTTGTTAAATTACTTCATTACTTTGCGTTCGCGAAAGTGGCTAGCCGCTGTACCGCTTTTATGCCCACTGTGTTGTGCAGTAATTTTTATTAAATGACTTCAATCAGTCGTCATGTGTAGCCCATGCGGCAACATAAATGTGACGCATAGGGCCCTCTGGGGACCCTCAGCTTGACATGCCTGCTTTAGCTTATTTTTCAAAACGTAGGAAGGCTGTCGCTCTTTGACAGCTCGTTTTGCTTTACATAATACAGTAGGTAGCAGTAGTGCATTTTCAAACAGTATTTTCCATTCCTGTGTGTTTAAAGGTAGCTTACGTTATTGATCACAGCTACCTTTGTAAAAATTTGTTAGAACTGAGCCCATAAGAAGCTTAGTATGTTTGTTGCTATTCAGTGACTTTCCTGAGCAATACCTAATAAATCAGCTTTACTTCAGATAGCCACAGACGTTTCATTGACAAAAGTCAGGCAGCTGACGTCAGCCTGCAGGAATGATGCCTGACGAAAGGAATTGGTCAATTGGTAAGTTTTTTACGCTCGTAGTTGTTTCATTCAAAAATTTAATTAATCTATTTTTATTGAATAAGCTTGTCATTCAGTAAAAATTAATCAATCAATTGTTTGTTAATTTGAGCCTCGGAAAAGTCAACGTTTTCTTCCATTGAGTAGTTAAGCCGCATTCCTCTGAATGACGTAATATGGATGTGGGACCTTGGAGTCTACCTTTAAGGTCGCCTCGCGCTGATGCGTGCGTGAGCAAATCGCGTTATTATCTTGCGCAATAGGAAGTAAAATAGTTTCAAAAAACCTATGTTTATCTAGAACAGTGTGTTTCTCAAGCTTAGGGTCGCGAACGCCCCCTTGTGGGGGGGCATTCGGAGCGCTTGCTCCCCCTATTCTGATTGGTCAATTTCCAGCGCGCTGATTGGCTGCGGCAATGGACCATGGGAGGTGGGTAGTCGGCTTCGGAATTCGGAGGAGAGAATGTAAGTTAAGAAGTTTATTTGGGGAAAGCGATTCCGTACAACGTTATTCTGATTGGTCAACTTCGTGAGCGCTGATTGGCTGAGGTGGTAGAGTGGGGGAACGGAGTCCGCTTCTAAAGTCTGAATGCATTCATAGCGGCCGTGCAACTTCATCTTACGCAGTACGCACAATACTGCGGACCATACCTTCGTATGTCCTTCAATACGACGGCCCACGCTCTCTCCTAGATTTCAAAAACGCCCGCCTCACCGTGAGAATCACTGATCTAGAACGAATGAATGACCAATTGCAGCATCTCCGTCAATGAACTAATTTGAAATTGCTGTTTTAGAGTAGGCAAGACTGAGAATCGCGTGCATAAAGGCGAAAAGTTATGTTGTACTTATGCGTGGCGTTATGCTGTATTTGTCTGTCAGCTGCTGATGTAAACCAGAGGCCAAAGACCATAGTGACCACAAGGGTGCCTGGCGAAATTATGGCTTACGTTGACATCGACTTCAATCGTTGTACAGACCTTATAGTGAAGACTGCCCGTTCAGTACTGTACGTTTTCCTTGCCGAACCGGACGGTGAAAACTTTACTCAGGCGCATCGTTTCACTATCACTTTGCCTCAGCAGTACGACATTCAAAATGTGGCCGTTTCGGACTTCGACGGAGATCTCTTTCCCGACTTATTGATCTCGTCAAAAATGGAAGGCAGCCTTGACTACGTTGTACACCTATGCTGGGGGTCGAATGTTGAATTTAGCTGCTTTCACTCAACCCAGTGGATCTTTCCAGATCAACCGCAAGTGTTGGATTGCAATTGCGATCAGATTGGCGACTTTTTCGCCATGATCGACCAGGGACGCGGTCGTATATGTTTTCTTGGTAACCAAAATAGGAAATTCACAGCTCGACCATTTTTGGAATCGTCTCCACTTGCGTTGAGACGTCCCTTCGTACCCGCCATTGTCGATATTACCGGTGATCTGATTTCGGAAATTGTTCTGCCTGTCCGACCCGAGTCGAATCGAACCGAATTGGCTCGTTTTGAAGTTTGGACAACCGACAAAGAAAGCAAGCAATGGATGCCATTGGTGCCGGCCATTTTGCCGCCAATTATTCCCAAAAAGAGAAGTCTATTCCCGCCAACGAACAACGACGAGTCGCTTGTGGGGGGTCCGCTGTTCGAAGACTTCAATGCGGACGGTATGATGGACGCCTTAGTTGCCGTATGTCCTTCGCATGGAATCTGTTCCCAATTGGATCTCTACTTGTGGCTGGACGGTCAATGGCATTGGCAAGCAGTGAACTTTTCCAATGGAGATGAACCCGAACCTTGGCACTTGAAAGCCAATCTTGTCGAACATCCGTTCGCCGTACGCGCCGGTGATTTTACTTCCGATGGCTTTGCCGATTTGCTGATAGTTTTGGAAAAGAAAAATGGCAGCCGAGGGGTGTTCGTTCTCGAAAATAGGCCATCATACCCTGGCGATGGTCAATGCGAATCGCCCAGAAAGTTTGTCCTTCAATGGACTCCGTTGTACAAAAGCAGATTTGTCGAAGAGGCAACATTTTTTGACGTAATGGAAACTGGCAGTTTGGATGTTGTTGTCTTGGAACGAAAGGAGACGGGCCATGCAATGTCCGTTTTCGTTTCGTCATCGTTTGAGTTTGAGACGACCTTTCTGAAAGTTGAAGTGAACTCGCCGCTGTGCAATGAATCCTGCGAGGAGGCAGGTCACGGACCGAGCGTCATTTGGCCAGGTTCCACTGTACAAGTTCGCTTTAAAGACTTGGATGCGCATAGCTTCGGCGGTACTCATAGCTTGTTGTATAGTTCGACTCATCGATCGTTGCTGCTACCTTACAAGGTGTTCGGTTTGGGTCGTTCTCTCAGTTTCATTGAAGGCATGTCAACGGGTATACCGACCTGGTCGCATAGTAGTATAGGTTGGATGCACGTAGTGCCTAATTCCCGGCTGTACATTATACCATATCCGGCTGACCAGCCGAACAGATGGTCGCGGAAGCTGTACATTATGCCAGGAAAGGTGCTCCGCGAAAGTATTATTACGTTTAGCGCATTTTTTGGCCTCATTGGTTTCGTCATTCTTTTCCTTCATCGGAGGGAAGTGGCGCAGGACAGGCGAGAATCCCGAAGAAATCGCTTCAATTTTGACACTATGTAATTTTCCATTGTTCCTAGGTTTATTATTACCGTATGCTCTCTATTAAATCTTTGTCACCTTTGTTCAAACATCCCAAAGCGGTTTTTCCGCCAACTTATCATTACCACTTAATTTTTCGTCCAGATAAAGTGCAACAACTGCTTGTCATAGGCAGACGAGTATCCCATCCATAAAATGGCCGTTTGCGTGGCCATTTTGGACCGAGAGGTAAGCTTCTTCTCTTTACGCTACCTAAAGCGAATTTTAATCTTTATAAGCTTATGTATACTTTTAAATGTGCTGGTCTTCCTTATAGGGAGTCGAAATTAGCAGTAGCGACAGATGTGGGCTTTTATCTCGTCGTGGAGACGACGTATCTTGAAAGTCCTACCTGAAAATCTCTGAGCACTACAGTAGGGCAGCATGATTGTCGACTCGTAATATGTAGTGTTTCGTATTGGACTAAAGTCTGCCACTCTGATGACCCGTGAGTGATCAGTGTGGCAGACTTTAATCTAATATGAAACACTGCGTATTACTGGTCGACAATAATGCTATCCTACGGTAGTGCTCAAAGATTTTCAGGTATGATTTTCAAAATACTTCGTGTCTTCCAAAATCTCATTTCAATGCGTCACCGTTAACGCTAACTGTTCCAGTTGTTGTCTTTAGTGAAAAAGTTTCGTTTCCATGTAAAGCTTCTTTTTGTCCTTTGAAAGTTTGCCTCTGAAAGCTTCTTCTTATGAAGAGCGTTGCGATGGTCAAACTTCTGTTTACACGAGGCGTGTCTTTAATTTGTTGATTGAGAGTTTCGCCAGGAAATGCCGTTGCTTAAACAAAAGATAGGATGAGTAAGCCTTGTTTGGCGCTATTCAAATTTTTAAGCCCTCTGAAAAGCGGGAGCAATGGCATGTCGGTTTTTGAAAACATGTTGTCTTGCAGAGGTTATGCAAATTTTAAAAGATGTAGAAAATTATGAATTGGCATTTGGCCAATTCGATTTGTTTTCTTATCTATAATGTCTGTGCCTAAGCTTTTGGAATAGCAATAACGTTTCCTCTTAGAACGCGCCTTTCTACGTACGAACAAGAGGTGGTTACGACGCTGACTTGAAGCTTCATCTTTTCCTCTACGCTTCGCTCGACCTGATCGATTCCTACCTGACACCGGCTTCAGGCAAAGGAAGCGAACATGGCGAGCAGTATCTTGGTCCGCTCTTCAATAGCGAAGATTACGTTGCGTAAGTCGTTTGTGGAATTGTTACGATTTATGCAAATATCTGAAATGCTTCAAAGTCGTAAACTCTTTTGAATAACTCCTCCAAACTCGTAACTTTTTATTTACTAAAAATTACAAAGCTTCCGGGGCAGTTATGATCCCGCCTTCACTGAGTGTATGTGTAATTGAAAGAGCTCTCATCTTCGCTCATACTCGTTGGGCCGTTGCAAGACATAACATGTTAGCTTTTATTTCAGCTATGGCTACGTGACATGCAGCAAGTTTAAGGTATATCCTTTGGAAGAGCATTTTAGCTCTAATTAATTTTGGTTCAGTTCCTTTTAGTATTCAGCCTTCTCAGCGGAACGACGAGCGATGCGGAAGTTAGATCGGTTAATATTAACAATAGAAGCATTGGCAGGAATTGACTGCCTCCATTGAATTGTTTAGGTGTTCAAGCGAATTCATTCCGCTTACTGCTCGCTGCTGTTAAACCCATTTTATCGCTTGGGAAGCTCGCCAAAATCAAAGTCGTTAACCCTGATTGGACAATTTGAAATTCAACAATTCAAATAATTTCTGTTTAGATCATTGGACGAACTGGCCGACAGTATTCTCCTCTCCGGCGGCGAATAACCTAATATGGAAACGGCGCGACTTTAGCTTTGCGCTTAATTTGAAGTGTTTGCTTTATTGAGTGAACAAAGTCAACAGTGTTTCTGATTGTGCATTGAGTTGCAAACGCTTACGCTCAGTACTAATAATAGAAAAGTGGAAAATTGCTACTGAATTTGAGAGCGATGGATTTTTGGGGGAAAAATTTGAATCGTTACAGTATCTTAATGAAAAGTAGGTACTGTACTTGTGTTGGATACGTTTCAGGAACGCCGCAGATGGTTTAAATATCGATACAAGCAACAAGTTGACAAAATATTGTTCAATAATTCGTTTGGTCTTGATGATTGCCAAACTGATGCAACGAAAAGTTGTGTTTATGCTAATTTACTTATCTTTCTTGTATTAGTTGCTGATTTGACCAGCAGACGCCACTTTGATTGGTTGAACAAGGTCGGAAGCAAATGGAAAGCTTTTGTAAAAACCTTTTGTCCAGCTGTTCAGCCACAGATGGTCAAATAGACTGAGCTGCCCATTGCGAACGGAACGGGAACCTCTGCGTTTGTAGCTACCAAAATTAGAAAGGATATCCCGCGATTAGGGTGCCGTTGTTCGATAAGTTAGTGTTTAGCTTCGCTTTCTAATGTATTTATTTTTGCCTATACGGGAGAGCACTGTAGCTTTAAAAGGCTTGCTTTGCTATATTTCAAAGCCATACAGTATGCTTCCAGAGGAAGTGCTTAGTCGACCACATTACTCACGAAATACGGCTGGGCAGATGAGATTATGGCATTACTGGGGTCTCCCTCTATCTGCCCGCAAACAATACAGTAATCCAGATAATAATCAGGTTTTCCCTACTAGTAAACATACAGTAGGATAAACAACATCGATTTTTTGATTTTTCGCGCGTAATGTCTGAGAAATTCATGGTTCCTTTCTGTTAAGCGTGTGGTTGTCCTGTTCTGCCTTTACTGGCGAGCGTGCCGGCTATCCTCTTCTCCCCTGGCCTAAGCCTAAGCCAAAATATAAGCCTCATGTTTACGTTTAGGCTTAGGTAATGGCAGAACAGAATGGCCGGCGAAGTCTCGGTATAACGGGCGGACGCATAACCGCATAATCGATGCTGTTTATCCTACTGTATGTTTACGATTAGAGCAAACCTGATTATTACCAGACTACGGTATTATTTGCGGGCAAATAAAGGCAGAGACCCCATTATTGTTCTCTGCTTAGCTTAAGCGTGAGTTTTAAGGTTAATTTGCTAATGGGAAGTAGCTATCCGATCGCTGTAGGATTGACGGGATGGAAATTTCATCGTAGTGCAAAATCCATTTCTGAACAAGGAGCTTTGGGCATTTTGAAAGCTACAAAAAGTGCCCGTGTAGTTCGGGTACGTTTCTGTAGCAGAATGAGCATTTGCTTCCTGCAACAATGCAATAACGGCGCGAGTAATCCAGTTCCAGCATGTTTGCTATTGGCACTGCGCATATCTCTCTTTAGCAACACTGCAGTGGTGCAGTTGAGGAGTGGAAAAGGATAAAAAATGATTTCGAAGCAAAACAGGCTTCGGGACAAGGTTTAACATGTATTCTAAGTTGTTTTACGAAATTGAAGGATACTGTAGGAAATGCGGGTACGGGAAACCTGAAACCGGAAAAAAGTGAAGGCCTGACTCAAATAATAATAAATTCGGTGCCTCGTGAGCTTCTCCAGTGCTCCTCTCTTCAAGGCGTTAACAATACTTAATTACTTATTTAGTAAAGTTTTTCAATTATGTTTCCGAAGATGAGTCGGTAGAGCGACGCAGCACATGAAGAGGTACTGTAAATATAAATTACTTACTTTTACGTTTGTTAGTACTAAGAAAATTTAGCATTTTGGAGTTGGGGTTTTAATAATGGGTAAATGGAGGGGAGGATAATATCAATCTCTCCATCTAACATCTGAAATAAACTGTCTGTTGCTGCAGCATCAAACTATGGCTGTTGCTTTTATGAAACCTGGTCAACAGCTTTTTCGTCCTAGGCGTCCTTTGTATCATCTTACTTGTAGATCAATCTTACTGTAGTTGTGTGAAACTTTAACTTAGCGCTATTCCATCGCTTTCCGCGCTCACTTCAACTATGTCAACTTCATACAGTTGGAGTCCACCAGAGAAACGCAAGAGAAACGTAAGTTTTCGCGTTTTTAACATGACGGCACAATGGAGCAACTTCGTGCAGCAGTTGATCCGTTTTAATCGTGTCAGACTCTCTCTCAATCTCTGTCTCTTCCTTCTGCTAAATGACGCATGTGTACTAATGTGCTGTTCATTCAAATAAAACCGAAGTGAGAGTTTTGTTGGTTTAATTAGTTACGTTACGTTTTCTTTACTCCTTAATGGCACTATCTTTTCCGTTGCCGCTTTTGTAAGCAGTTTATGTTCTCGAATTAATAAATTCCTTTATTTTACTTCAAACGCTTTTGTTCTACATAGCGTATGCTTTAGGATAGCTCATGGCTGCAGACATTGCGTGCCGGCGTGGGAATGTCCGCTTTCAGTGGGCTTCGATCATTCTTTGAGGCATTAACGGCGCCTTTTTCGCCTACCAAATCAGATTCTTCAACAAGTGGTAATCTTTTGGTGCGATTTGAATTGCTTGTTAAAATTAGCATTCTTATCATTTTAGATCAATCGACTTCGGGACTGCCTTGTGAGAGTCCTATTCCCGAAAGTTCTTTTCATTTTGGTTCATCGCGGCTGAACTCGGCTACACTGCCGTCAGTACGTTTTTTAAATATTGTTTATATTTATTTTTGGAATTTTAATTTCCAACGTTTACTAGTTTTCGCGCGACTATGCAAACCACTCTTCAGTCTTTTCGTTGCCGCCTCGGAATCACGTCCGCGAAGACATTTCTAAAACTTACAACGACCGGAGATCGTTTGGCGCAGCATCACGCCTATCACCGCCTAGACTTTTTACACCGAATTCGCAACTACCATACAATGTGCCTAAGCCACAAAATAATGTAGATTTCACCCGACGCCTTGGCGAAAAGTATTGTCATCACAGTGTGACGGCTATTTTCAGTTTGCCTCTATTGTTTGTAGGTTCAAACTTTTCAATCACCAAGAAGCTACGCCAGTTTCAAAGATTTCAAAAACTGCCGGAGATTTTGCGCAGCCAATTCGGAGACGACCAAACATCCACGCCGTATCGTTTCCAATACCCGAAAGACATAAGGTCATGGCCGTCTCGAGTCCAATATCTGAAAGGAATGAAAGTTTGCCGTTGCAACGTCATCCCTCAAGCAAGAAGCCTATTGAACGTTCGTTGGAAAGGTCTACGCCGTCCGCCATTTCTGCAAAGTCTCAAAGCTTTGCCGGAAAAATGTCGGATCCGTTTAATTTCAACGTACCATGGTCGGTCGACTTTTCCTCGGTGAAGACGAATGAGAAGAAGAGACTAAGCTACGGTGCTTCGCCTCACGGTAACTTTCGCGCGCTCCCCAATAGACTTAGAATTATGGCAGCGCGCTTATAGGTAGTGATGATGAGCAAAGGCAAAACCATTGGATTTGTAGCTTGTGCTCCCATATTAATCATCCTTTTCGCCGGCGTTGCACCCATTGCTTGAATTCGCGTAAAGGCGTTTGCATGACCGACTATTGGAAATGCCAAAAGTGTTGCTATCGAAATGCGATCGCTTTGGACGAGTGTCTTCTTTGTCGTACGCCAAAAGTTGTTCCACGTAAATCAACCGAAGACGAGTCACTTGGATCGCCCAAGAAATTGCCTCCGGAACAAAAGCGATGGCAGTGCGGCGTCTGCTTGTTGAGCAATACGCCGGAGAGATTACGTTGCATTGGATGTGCAACGCTTCGGGGCGTATACGACATGACAGGTTTGTACCTTCTCTTAAGCATCGATTTTCAAATCTGTACCCGACGACATTGTTGGAAAAAGATCGAAGTGCTTAGATGTCTCTTGTTGTGAACCAGTTGCCATTGTAATGTTTTGTTTAGCCCGTCATAGCGAGTTGAATTCAACTTTGTTCGACCAAGCCGGGTCGAGCGTGGAAACGTCAATGCCCAGTAAAAGCAGCGCATTTGCAACCCCAACATTGGCAGATGAAAAATCTAAGTCGGACGATATTTTGCATCCTCCCTCCGTGGCGGAAGAAGAGGATTTGTCTGAAGAGTTATCGGCTGCCTCTGATTCGAACGAGGCGAATGAACCAGACGGTATACAAAGTAGAGACTATCGTAGACGTGAATCACGTGATGTTATAACATAGATTTCGAAGAGGAGGAGGAGGAAGAGAGTATCGAAGAAGAGGAAGAAGAGGAGGAGAATTTCGAAGAGGAGGAAGGTGATGCTGAGGAGGAATCTGAGAATTTCTCACGCAAAGCTTTTGAAGAAGAGGAAGAGGAGGAAGAAGAAGCGGACAAATTTGGTAAAGATCTCTGTGTTAGCGCCAAACTGCTTACTCTTAAAAGTGCCCTTCTTTTAGAACAAAATTTGAAAGAAGGGGAATCAGTAAAGCGACTAATCAATTGTCTCTTTGAGTGTGTACGTACGTTGTTTTCAGGAAATAATCGACCTCTGCTCTGATTCGGACGGTGAACACAACGTTGCCGACGAAGCGTCACGGGAACCATCTGAAACATCGAACTTTTCAAATTATTCAGAAAAAAGTCAAGTAAGGCTAATTCTTTTTCAAATACCGATCTGCGCGAGCCAAACTTGCCTAAATCGATGTGTTACTTTGCAGTAGTACAAAGCACTAACATTTTCTTGTTATCAATACCTAATTTTCTTTTACTGCGATGCTGTCCCCCTAATGCGTTGTCTACTGAGCGATTAGAAGCGTCAGCGTTGTCCCGACGAAAGGGGATTGGCTGTTTGGCGAGCGCCTACTTTGCATAATTGATTATTCCAAGTTGCTTGTTGGCGCGGTACTGTAATTTTGAAAATTTAAAATCAGAACTACGGTAGGCGATAAAAGATATGCAGGATGATGTTTAATTTTTTTAGCAGCGAGAAGTAGGCTTATTCTTTTAGGCAATTCTGAGCTTTTCGGCATTCGCAACAAGTGCTGAATATGCACTTTTCTTTGGCTGTCATTACAGCTGCTATTGTTTTTATATAATTGTGGAAAAAGCGTCTTGCAAATAGGCAGTAACATCGCATTTTTCGAAAAAGTGTTTCAAAAACTGCGCTGACTGTTAGCGTAATGTTGGGTGTTATGAAAACCAGCATAAAGCTTTATTTGAGCTCTTATCGAATGGTGTAGATGCGCGCAGCCAAACTTTGGCGACTGTTTTTAATGTCCCTCTTTGTTCTTATTTAGGTTTGCTCAAAGGCCGGTGATTCTAGTTCTCCTATTGTTACTCAGCCTGAAGGTGCGCTTGTGGATATGTTGATAAACTTTTTTTTTCAATTGTTCGTACTTAGATGAGGAACTCAAACGCTCCGAAGTCTGCTCTTCAAATGGAGCCGCAGTTGCGGAAAAGCGGTCGGATGCAAATGCCGGTACGCCACTCATTTTGTTCTTGTTAGCTTGAAATACCTAAAATGGCAGTCTACTGAACAAGAAGGTCACTTTAGCTATGACCTTCACTTGTCTAGCTTAGGCGTTAGCTAACTTTGCGCCCCTCCATTTTTTTTAAAATCGTTTCAACGTCCATATAGTAAGTTCCAGCAACTTTTGCGCGGTCAAAATGTTTCTGCTCTTTATACCAGTTGTACGCCTGTCTTATTCGTAACATTTGAACTAAGCGAACGGTCTTTTGCTTTTTGCAGTCCTCGTTCAGCCCTCGCTTCAAGCGCTGGTAGCTGGGCCATCCACTTGGCTTTTCCCTCCTCAGCAGTCTGCCAGTAGCGTGCTTGCGGCACCTACTAAGGAGTCGCAAAATTTGCCCTCTTCCCCAGAAGGCAGCAAAGATGAGGGCATTGCCTCAGCTACGCCCTCTACCGCAAGCGCGTATGACGTAGGCGTGTCGAAGGGATTTGAACAGCCGGACCTGTCGGCTCCAAACAGTACCAGTGAACCTGAGGTAGTACCTTCTTTGAATATCAAGTTGAATTTTAACCAAATCTTTTTGAAGAAGGTCCCCACTTCTGAAGGTCCCACGTCTGGGGTCAGTGTGGAGGTGACCAGTCAACCCACCGATGACACAGCGCGAGGTATTTTAAAATAATTGGCTTCATGCGTTGTTGTACCTTGTTCTTTGTTTCAGAATTGAGTATTGACGCCTCTGGTAACAGCGCGCTTTCAATTGAGGAGCAAGCCGAAGTTGAAAAAGTGAATGAAGCCCCAAGAACTGATTTAAGTCCGATCGAGGCAATGGTTGAATCACCCTCGGAGCCGTCGTCAACTGGCGGAACAGAGTTGACCAAAATGCCTACGGTAGAGGAGCCACAGAAGGCGTCTGAGCCGTTCCAGTTTGTTCAGCAAAGCGGATCTCGAGTTTTCAACTTTGGGCAACCACTCCCAACATCGTCACCGTTCGGTTTTGGACAGACATCCGCTGCTCCCTCTTTGTTTGGTTCCTCAAGTTTGACCAAGACTACGTCATCTGCATCTCCTTTCAACTTTGGCTTATCAACGACGTCGTCTTCTTTTGGTAGTCAAACAAGTGAAGCTAGCGGAGCTACTAAAACGTTGTTTTCCAATTTTGGCCAACAGCCAATGAACACTTCCGAAGACAAGACTTCGAAGCTGTTCGGACAAGGTACCGTCAGTGGAAAAGGTTTCTGTTTCAGCCAGTCGTCTGCACAGTCATTTTCGTCGAATACTGCAACATCCGTTGCATCTGTTCTCGGCACTACAACATCTACTACGTCCATATTCGGTACTCCAACGACCACTGCATCCATATTCGCTGCTGCAGTGCCTACTGCACCCGTGTTTGGTTCTGCAACACCCACTACGTCTGCGACATCCTTGTTCAATGCTGCAACACCAGTTGCATCCGTATTCGGTAGTCCAGCTACCAGCGCATCTCCATTCGGTACTCCAACAAGCACGACGTCTATATTCGGCAGCAGTTTGACAAGTCAGGCGCAGAACGAAAGCCTCTTTGCCCAGAATGCGTTAAAGCAGAACGTATTTAATTTTGGGCAGAAACCAGCATTTGGAACCACGCCTTTTCAGTCGACCAGCTTACTGGCGACAAAGCAAGGAGACCAGCCGGCGACAACTGCCGCTAGCGGTTTCAACTTTGGAGATGCTGCGCCATTTGCAGCTTCATCTTCAACGGGGTCGTCTTCGTCCTTGTTCGCTTCGTGGGGCGGCAAGTCATTAGCGACGTCGACAGCTCCTTCGATATTTAAATTTGGTCAAACTGCGGCACCCCCAAGTTTCCAACAGCAGCAGCAGCAGCAGCAGCCTACGTCCAACGCGCCGTCCGTGTTCTGTTTTGGTGGCGCCAAACCGGCAAACGTTGATTCAAGTCAACAGCAGTCGTCGATTTTTGCTTCTGCTGTCCCGCCGTCAACAACGACAAGCAGTAAGCATTGCAAAGATGGAAAAATTTGTTCGAACGGAAATTTTACTTTCTTTTTTGCTTTAGCCTTTCCTTGGGTGTCCCAAATGGCGAGCAGCAGCTCAGCTCCGAGCTTTGGCTCGTCGTCCCTATTTGTATTTGGAAGCAATCCCGCAAAATCCGGTGATCATTTCACGGGTACTTTGCCTTAGTTTGTTTTTGCATTATGTGTTTTTTACATTGATGTTTAGCTGGGCAAACTGGCGAAGCGAAGGACTCGTCGAGTGCTACTCAGATCACTGGCGTAGGTCCAACCGGCAGTGGACCGTTGCCGTCGGCGCCAACTATTTTCAATGCCGCCGGACTCAATCAGGCTCAATCCGGTACCGCAGCCAGCGGCAGACGAATGATCCACGCACGAAGACGCGTTCGTCGGTGTTGAGACAACTTTTCCTTATTTTGTGTTTTTGAAAAATTTTTGAATCATTTTGCTAAGCGTCGCTTCGCCCTCTACCTTCCTCCTTTCGCCGCGAACAAGGAAGCTTAGACCTTTATATGTTTATATCCGCACATGCATATTTCATATTGTTTACACCGCAATGCCAGCGACATTCATGCTTCCGTTCCGGCGTCGTCGAAGCGTAATTTTTTTTTATAAAATAATTTTACGCGTCCTTCCACACAGAGGTAGACTTGTTTATTTACGTTGTCGCTCTCTTTTGTCGGACTGACCGCGTTGGTCCTCTTGTCAACGTTCTACGTATAATCTATTCGAAAGCTTTTTGTTTTCTACGTTCACCTTTAAAAGGAAGTGTTTTTCCAATCAGTAAAAGTGGAAAGAACTATGCAAGAAACATTCTATGTTTATAGCGCCCGTTTGAATGTGCTTTTGCATTCCGTAAGCGTCATGTTAGGATCGATGGTTTTTTGGTTATACTGTACATTCGTACGATAGATTATGCAGGTACTATTCGAGTAGCAGGGTGAATTTAAATTTTAGCCTTAGCGTTGCCTTTACCCTGGCTACTGTAGGATTTGAAAGTGTAATTTGTGTTCAGGTACCAATTTTGAGATGAGCGTGAAACAGCGCGGCGCTTGAGCAATAAAACAGGCACGCTATTAAGGATTTTCTTAAATGTTTGCAGAGTATCATTACTCTGCCGTAACTTTATTTTTAAAAGTATAAATTGAGTAAAAATTCATATTTACGACTCGAGATTAGCACCATTAGAATCAGCAACTTCAGCGGCTTCCGAGCAAATTGTCGTACCTGCGGAGAATAAGTCTTCTATCCATATGGTTTTCTCAATTAGACGCAGAAAGAATCGACGCAACGCTGTACAGTAAGGAAATGTGATATGCAAGAACGCTAAAGATGTATCCCGCGGCAGCGTAAATAAAAGAAGCTGCGCTTTCTTCGTCAAAACACTTTTTGTGGGTCTTTTCACCTAGGCACCAGTACACAATCTTTTTCTGCGAGACTGACCTGATTATATCAATGATGCGGTGAGGGGGTATTGTTTGTGGGCGCGTAGGTAAAAAGACTTGCAGCCTTTCGTCTTTCGGACGATATGACCCGCTGTAAAAATTTAAATTTATTGCCCGCAGCTTTCATGACCACATACGTCCCGTCCCGTCTTCAGCGGTCAAGAAAAACCAAGTAACGCGCACTCCCTACTTAAGAGCTTCAACACTTTAAAACGTGTACAGTGTTCAACCGGAAGCAGCACCCGGCTTTCATACCGTAAATTCTTCGGACGACGTTCCAGGAAAATTTGTTTTACCCAGTTTATGAAGCTAACATTTATTTAGCAACAAAATACGTGCTCACTATAGTCGTTTGTTCATTGCGCGCGACCCAAAGGTAACTTCAGAAAAGCAGCAAGTTATCAACGCTTTTTCTGTTGAGAAAAATTCGGCAAAAATGCTTACACACTTTCAGCAATCGCAGCACTGTCAGTTTTGCACACAGGTACACGTAATACTGTAGAAAAATGACTAGTACCACATATGGTCAACGAAGCGTGTTTTTCTGAGAAGTAAATTCTCTGGCAAAACAGTTTCTGCGTAATACTTATTTAACCCCATAATTCAAATTTTTCGCTGAGGGAAATAGCAGAGTGATAAATCCTGAACGATGTAATATTTCTCAACTGCGTTGATTAGTTCAAGCTTTACTCACAGTGTATTATCGGACGACGAATCAACCTCGTGCCTTAATCGTCACGCAACCGAAAAAGAATATTCAGCTTTACACAACAGCACAAAGACGTTGAGACTCAATAAGGAAATAAGAAGTGTGTATGGTTTATCGGGAGCCGCGCGAACGCAGACTCCCTTACGCAAAAATTGTGCAGTGAGCTCATCCCAATTCGGGATGGCCCCAGAGGTCAGCTGCCTCGGAGTGCAATGAGCCAGCCTCACCCTGGAAAACCACTCTTCATGATCAGTGGTATTTCCCTGCCAGGTAAGTATGAAGGTTTTTGACCCTACAGCACTATTATGTGCTGTCAGCATCGTTTAACCGTTAGGTTTAAGAGTAGCGAAATCCACCATTCATATTCAACACGCAACCGCCAGAGCTAACGTAATTATAATAGACAACAATACTACCAGTGAAAGGCAGAGGTACAACATTGATTGGCTTGTGCAACACTTGCAGCTTTTGACTTTGATAACGGCGGCAATGGCGATAGATTTAGCGCTCGGTACAGCGCATGTTTTTGCGCTACCGCCTCCAAGGCTTCCGCTTTTGACAGCTGACTTGATAATCTTCGTTTCTTTTAATGCATACTGCGAAAAGTATCCTAATGCCCATTTCTTAGATTAAGCTGTATCCTTTCACTTTCTTATCTGCTACAATTTGAGAACAAAACAATCCGCGCAATAATCTATCTGCCAAGTCGTAAAAGTGCTTTCACGCTGCAACGTTTCTTCTTATCATAAGCCCTGCATTCGCCCGCTAGACAACCACTACTTTCATTTTACTTGATTTCATCGCTTCCTACTGTAACATATTTCAGTAGTCTTTTTTGGAGCCGCTGATGAATTTCCGGGTTACACCTTGGTTTATTTCAACGCTAGTTTTGTCTTTTCCTGTTTATGATTACCAAAAAAAGTTTAGGAGAACTGGGCATGGTCCTTTACGCCGACTATGGCACCTTTGCTGCATTGCCAAGTTGGTACTAAAAGCCTTGAAAATCGTTTGTTAGTACGAAAAGCTGCAAGCGAGTAACGTTGTCGACTACTACCACCTTTTGTTGGCATTTCACTGTAAATGAAATCTGCCTTCAACAGGAATGAACGGTCGCACAGTAGTGAAGCATCTTATAGATATCGTTATTTTGACAGTCAAGTTAAGTGTGGCGACAGCTGCCTGGCTTTAACAAGTCCGCTGAAGAGGGATTCTCTTACTTGAAATGTGATGCATGAACTGACAATATCGTTACCTGAGCATCTTTTTGTAGTATCACGTCCGAGTTAGTAGCGTTTGATCCCCTTGCTTTATTAGTATGTAGTTCGCAGTAGTTCTCAATGTTTAAAGACCATATAGGCATTCATTTTCTTATTTTCAAAATCTCTCGAGCTGCTAATTTTATTCAAAAAGTAGGTTGCTCTCGTCATCTGCAGTGCGTCTTTGGGTCGTCGAACTTGATATAGTATTCTTGCTTGTACGCATTTAGGGATGCAATGTAGCAGTAATTGAATATACTCTATTTATTTTGCTTTTGCGGCTTTGTCGCGTCAAAACCGTATGTTGATCGTTGCCTCCATGTGGTCAGTTTTCCCGCCGAAAATGATTTTTAATTTTTTGAGCTATCCTAATAATTTTAGTCTGCGACTATTTACGCATTTAGTTTGCATGTCTCATTTACAGACAACGCACGCGGCGCGTTTCTTTTTTTTTTGTTGCTTTCAGAGTTTGCGTATTGATACCGTTGCCTTTGTATTGGGCTTTTCGTTAGCAACTCATTGACATACACAATCTTAGGCGGCATAGAAGCTTATATACTTGCAATGCGTTTGCAAGAGCTGCTTTCCGAGATCGACCGTAATGCGGGTAAGAACATCTTCATTTACTTCACTGGATCAAAGGGCAAGGACGGGAAAAGCTGGTGCCCAGACTGTAATGTGGCTGATCCAGTGATTACCGAATGCGCCAAGAAGTTGCCAGAAGACAGTGTCCTAATCCGTTGTGAAGTGGGCGACCGTCCAACGTGGAAAGATCCCAACAACGAATACAGAAAGCATGACAAGTTTCGCTTGACGTGCGTACCAACTTTGATCAAATGGGGCACGCAACAACGACTGAACGACGTTCAATGTGGAAAAAGGGATTTAGTTGAAATGCTTCTCGAAGACTGAGCTGTATAGCTGTCATATTTGGGAATGAGGTTAAATGGTTGTGGGCTTTTCATAATCGGCAGCTTTTGACTATCTGCTCATATTTGTTTGGTTAACATTTACCTATTGCAATTAAAACATTTGTAAATACATCTCGCTGTCTGTTTGACCATCTTTTAGCATATTCGCTGCACCTATTAGCTACAGTATGCTTTTCTGAAAGTCAGGCTCTTCGATAGCATGCGCGAAGTCGTCGTTCTATTCAGAACCTTGTTTATAAAATCATTAAAAAGACAAAATAAGTGCCCAAACCATACTTTCAATTTTTCGCGCTGTGTTAATGTAGCAAATCTATTAGTACATGCCGTTTCTGGAAAAACTGACTTTGCGTTCTCGGAATCCGTTATTTCAATTTTCTTTCTTTCGCTAACTTGTCCACCTTCCGTATCGACAAATTTTCTCATAATTAACCTGCGAGCCTTTGAGTAGTGAGTCGCAGCTGAGAACGAAGGGAAACTTTTTTTTTGTTAGAACAACGCGACTGACAAGCGTTTGCGCATATTTCTTCCTTTGGACTTGCAGCTTTGAACGTTATGCAAATCTCATAATCATCCATTTTATTCCTTTTTAGGCAAATTAGGGCTAACTGTTTTAACCGGTGGCTGCTTTATTTAATGTCTTTGAGGCTACATTCGCAGTCATCCCTTAACCATGCATCTTTCGTTGTTGTTCAAAAGTGACCGCAGAAACTGTATCTTGGCAATATTGTTATCCTTTTCCCCGCGTTATACTTTCCATAATCAACATTGCTTTCCTTGTGCTCTAAAATAATGTAAGCAGTTATACCTTCATACCCATTTTTGTTCACGTCACAATGTGGCCGTTGTTTTTCGACGTGCTACCATGTACGTGCGTTTAAAAGGTTACACCTTAAGAATGGGACCATAAGTGTCACCTTCGCATCTTGCCTCTTAGCGGTCACACCGTCTGAGAAATGCAGGTTCCTTTCTGTCAAGCGTGCGGTCATCTTGTTCTGCCCTTACCTAAGCCCAAGCCAAAATATAAAACCTCACGTTTAGGCTTAGGTTTAGATAAGGGTAAAATAGGATGGCCAGCAAACTTACAGTATGACAGTGGGGCGGCAAAGAGACAAGATGCGCACTTTCTCTTAATATTTCTATTGATGATTGCCAGAACTGAGCAGTTGGAATTTAATTTTCGTCCTTTCATGGTAAATCATCACCCACGGTTAATAGGAATGATTCGCTTGTGTTTTGTTGCTTGGCACAAGATGACTAAGGTTGCATGCCATATTAACGCAAAGAAGAAAATTTTTCGTCGCTCGTTCTCGCAGCGCTGCGTAGAGGCTTACGGAAAAAATATTTTGAACAGCGTGAGCAATTTTCACGCTACAAAGCTTTATTAAACATGACGATTCATGTTACCCGAAGGGAGGTTTGTATGGGCAGTTCAAACACGTCATAACTTACGCGATTCCTTAACGTAGGAATTTTTTCTCCTAATTTCAGCAATGACCACGTCAGCGAAATTTGAATTTCCATCAGTATTGCATTGGCTTGAACCCAGCTGAGCTTCCAAGTAGCGAATATACTGTATGGCAAGGCGCAGTGTCTTTATCTGCGTAACGGACTTGTCCATTGGAACGTAAGGTATTCTAAACTTCAGTGCTCTAAAAGCCTTCCTAATAGCTTCGCTTCGTCGACGCTCCTTCAGCAGGTTGCGCATACGTGCTCTGTTGTTCCGTTCCATCGTGCATACCGCTTCTTTGTGTCGAGTTTTGCCGCTTGGAACCAGTATCGATGGAATGCGTTGTCCTTGGACTGCATCGGCATGATTATCCAACGTAATCGTATGCACGAAGTTTGACATGGTCGCGTCGTGCATTTCGTTTTGATAAATATTCAAGTAGTCAGAGAATGCCAAGTCGTAGGTATGGGCAGACGACATTGAATCTAGAGGGCATTGCACAGTGGTCACCGATGGCCAGAATGAATCTTCTGCTTGATTATTGAAACTTCCAGTTAAGGGAGATAAGATATTCGCGTCATATTGTCCATTATTGCAAGCAGCCGCTGACCAGTACATTATTGAACAATGCCAGTGAATCCATGGGCAGCAGTGAGCCTTCAGCTAAGACGGCGGAACACGAGTGCTATTTGCCCAGACCGTACAATTAGTTCTTGCATTGGATTAACAGCATTGGCTGGCGACCGTCGGTACTTTTTGACGCCTACTTCCGATTGACCGCAGAATGACCATAGTACAGCTTGCATACCAAGTGGTCGGTTTCGAATTACTTTACCCAACGACAAGCTGTTCGTATTATAAGCACCAGTAGCACACGTTGTATTAACAGTAGGTGATAAATACTTTTCAGTTTTGAGAAAGCCAACGCTTAAAGCTAGCAGTTAACTATGTCATCTCTCTGCGTAATTTCCTTCCGCTTTCAATGCAACCGCTCCTTTTTATTATAACTGTCCAAGTTGCGACAGACCTGATGGCCGGTCATCTTCTGTTTACCAATTATGTCAGCGGAAGTGGTTTGCTTTGTAGATGTCGCCGTATTCATCTTAGGTTGCTTGCTTAATTATCCGAGTGAAGTTGGCAGTGCCAACCTGCTGCCACAGAAAGAAAAGCGAATGCGGAGTTCAAGCATTTCAAGAGTGAGTACAATCCCAAAGCGTTGTATCGGTCAAGTGCCCTCAACTTGACTTCAACAATGGACTGGCGCGTGGATTGCTTGAAGAGAACATGCGCATAGAGAGTACGACAGCGTTAATCGCTTTATCCGCTTGGTAAATATTTCGTACGATAGCGTAAGGTACTGCTAGTACTACTGGATGGCTAGAAACTATTAATGCTCGACTAGCTTAGGTGAACAGCTGCCATTCATTTTCTTGATTAATCACCATTAACGAATGGTCGGTATGTTGGTCTACTACATCTACTGGTTTGTGCCTTTTCCCCATAGAGGTCAGAAAAATCAGAATAGCTTGTCTACTAAGCCGGCAGTATCAAAGATAACTTTGATTCGCGCTGTTGAGTTCCAGTGCGCAGTAGTTTGCCAGAGCCGTCTTGTCAGCATGTTGACTTCCCACAAGTATGGGCAAAAATAACCTGTAGACGTTTCTTATTGTCAATTTCTAATGTTTTCTCAGGTTTGCAAACTGCTGCATGCTTTGGAACTTGCGTCAAAACATTGCACCCGTTTTTCAAACGCCTACTGTAGGGTAATAGGAAAATCAGGATAGCGCTTCCTAACTTAAATTTTTAACCTGCGACGCACAAGCTTTAGTCTACTATTACTTTTTTCATGCAATTTAAAATTGTAATTTTTCGTTTTGCCGGGTTGTTGCGACAATAAAATGTCAGCGTTTTCAAGAGGTTGTGCTAAGCGGAAGATCAGGTTGCTTCTAACAACGAACGACGTAGGGAGAGTGTAGAATAAACATTAAACTGAAATTCTGGAATCTTATACCTGGAAGGATATTGGCACGTGAAACTTTTAACTAACGACGCAACTCTATGTATAGCAGCGTAGGTAGAAGGCTACGTTGTATGGTCTACGCCAGTATGCGAAATTGCTGCAATTGTATATCCTTGTTTGGTAACAAACGTTTTTGGCTAGGATAGTGTGACGTTCAAATAAAATTCTATTTAAAAGTTCATACAATTCCACTTCATATGGAAATGCAGTATCCGCTATATAGCGTCTATAGGTAGTTGGACAATGCAACCTGTTGTTAGCAAATCCGGCATTTCGCCGCTGCCGGCGTTTTGTACCCTTCGGCCAAACTACAGCAGCCTGTTGGCCTATTCGCGCCTACCATTTACCTCTCGGTCAGGCAATAGGTAGGGTACATGTTGCTCCAGCGCGAGTACCTTTAGAGAACTACTCGATGCCAATAGGCTGACGTGCCTCAGCGATTGGCGAACTTACTTTGGCACTGACTTTGTGCAATTTACGTAATTTTCTCGGAGGACCAAGTTTTCGGGATCTTTTTCATTAGAGGCGTATTGGTTAACCGCAGGCAGCCTAAACAAAAGTAGCCGCTAATTTTAGGTTTAAGCTTAGGCTGTCTACGGCTATTGGGATCAACAGAACGTGATTTTAGGCTTAGGCTTAGGCTGCCTGCGACTAACCGGACCAAAAGAACTTGATTTTGGTTCAGTCTACAGTATCCCCTGGTGTCTAATGGAAAAAATCCAGTTTTCAAAAACTTGAACATTTTTTCCTTAACTTATTTCTAATGCAGCGCCCTTTGTTCAAAAATGAGCTATTTTATGTATCTGGGATAAATGTTGTTTGGATGAAGTAAGCAGACGAAACGCATGCGGTTGCACGTTACCTTTGCACTGCGGTAAGTAAGGTTCGTTCTTTTTTAAACCTATTGCTTCGAAATTGATGCATCCATCCAACTATGAGTGATGTTTTCTTGCACTTTTATTGTGTTCCGTTGTTGGAACATTAAGCGAAACGTTGTTTAAAGCGGCCAGCCGCTAGAAATTTTGACGACTACGCTTAAGCGATTGTTGCTCCTCCTCGTAGGCTGGAAAACAATTGTCACCGAGAGTTCTATTAGCTTTTGTCGTTAATATGAGTAGCAGCGAAAAGTCAACGCCAGATCAAAACATCGAATGGCTGTTTTTAACGTCCACCGATTCGGAAGAAGGAGAATGCAGTGAAAGCGAAGGTTGCGAAAATGACATCTCTAATGAAAAGAAAGATTTGGAAAATGAAACATCCAGCGAAAGAAAAGAGTCGAAAAATGAAATATCTAACGAACGGCAAGATCGGGAGGACGCAATGTCCAGTGGAAGGGAAGATTCGAATGGTGAAACATTCAGCGAAGTGGAAGACTGGGAAGAAGGAACGTACGATGAGCGCGAAGATTCCAATGATGGATTATCGAGTGAAAGCGAAGATTGGGAAGATGAACTGTGGGATGAACCGTGCGTAAATGCAGGTAAACATTTGCAAGTTGGCGAAGGATTAACAAGCGATGACCATCCTTTGGACGAAAGTTGCTCTCAAGGAACGTCGAACGAAAATGACCAAGAATTCCATGTATTTGACATATTGCATAGAGAGTGTTATGGATGCTTCTTGAAAAAGTGTATGAAAAAGTTGGGCCGTTTCGGGCTGGAAGCGCCTTCACCTAATAAGTTAGAAGAACCTGAAATTCAACCACGTGGATCTCCAACGTATATTGCTACTGATGCTGAGCTACCGCAAGTTAACTATGAACCTCTGGAGGACCAACCGCTCCAAATCGACATTGATGATAGCGTCCTGGCATCCGGCATAGCAGAGGAAATGACTCCTGTTGACAGGTAACGTTGCTCGCTTTCTAGCCTTTGTCCGAATTTTCCACTTGTTTAGTTTGGCTGAAAAATATGGAAAAGAAACGGGAGTCGAGGAGGAAGATAAGTCAAAAGGCGAAGCTGAAATTGAGAAAGATGGTTCTCAAGTTACGGGTGACAAGGGGAAAGAGACGTCCCAAGGAGGTGAGGGTGAAAAGATCTCAAAAGATGAGATTTGCCGGCCGACATGCATTGTTACAAAAAGCCAAGGACCACGCATACCAAAGGAGGAACAGGCCTTTGTTCCATATACCTTTTACAGCCAGCACTCCACGCTTACGGAGAAGGAACACAGCCACTATGTGGCCATGTCGCTGCAACGTGCCAGCGGCGCTGCTTTTGTTCACAAAGAGGATAAAAAGAAATTTTCGGTTTGTCATCCAGTAAACAACTTTCGTAGGGCATTCGTAAGATTGTTTTTAAATTTGAGACTATCAAAGAAAAGTTGACAGAAGAAAATGAGAAATTTAACGAAGAAGTTCGTCAACTCACAACGGCTATACATAAGAACCGTTATCATACGCTGCCCACGTCAATTCGTTCTTATGTTCAAGTATGCAAAATCAGAAAGGGCATTTAGTTGAAGGCCGTCTTTCCTTTAGGACATCTTTCTGGCTAGAACTCAGTCCCTTTGTCGTTACGCACCGCGTGCTTACGATCGGGCTGGTCAGTATTGTATTGACTCGGATGTTTACACGCAGAATACTCCAGTATTGAAATTTTCCAAAAGTCTTTTGGTTGTGGTAACATATTTTATTAATACATTATCTTGTCGTAGGTTAAGCTGTAAAATATTAGGGTAATGCACCATCTGTCCAGCTTCCAAATTTGAAGCGCAGTGCCCCTATTCCATATCGCAACGTTGAACCAATAAGTGAACGTTATCCGGCCAACTTTCACCTAGAAAAGGTTGGCGTATAGTGGCGGTTTAACGGTGGCTGACTATTTTGTTTAGAAACCAATATCCGTCGATCCAAATATCCCTTTGCTTTTGCAAAAGTACACTGCAGACGTTGTAGCATCATTATCTTCGCTTAAGGCACTTTTGGCCGATGTTGGTCCATTCTATTCGGCCAAATACGACATACCGGTATTCATTGCGTACCGCAAAGTGGAAGGTAGCCGATTTTCGTTTTTTCGCTCATCTCTCTGTTGAGCGCACTATCTTAGGCATTTTGAAACGAGTTATATTCCTACTGAAGCCACTGCCATCGACGCAACTAAGCATTCCGCAGCTGCTTTCCTACGTTGCCAAATACGCCCTTCAAATGAACCTTTTAGTCAGACCAACAGAGGAGGATAGTAAGTGTACCTTTTATGGCTTTTCGGGCATCGGTTTTTTACAAAATCAGCCCGTAGCGAAACTTTCAAGATACACCCTGTCTGCGTTTGCAATTGTTCAACAGACTGCTTCCGTAAAAGGTAACGAAAAGCAGCCCTCCCGCCAGGGGCAACTGCTTTTCTAAAATTGCTGAAATTGACTTATCGATCCGCAGTTGTTTTCCGGCGTCGCTTTTTTGCATTATCTTAGTTTTCGAGAGCGGTGTCAATTTCCAATCTTACTGCATGCATTTATTTGAATATTGTGTGTAATATTGGCGTCGGCAGAGGGCGTGACAGTCTCTTTGGAATCCCTTATGCTAACGCAATTTTACAATAGCACAGAACCCGTTGGGGGCATATCTAGTTTTGTATTTCAATGCACAAAGAACTGCTAACGTGTCGGTCTGTTAAGCGACTTTTAGTTTTTAATTATTTTTCCTTTGAGCAATGGACGAATTTTACAAGGGTCTTCTGCCTGTCTCGACAACTGATAGTCGTCGGTAAGGCAGAAATTTGAACATTTTGTTTTGCGACGATTGGGCTGAGATACAGTATGCCTCTAACTTGAGGATCAAAACGCTTCAAAATTTTGGCGTTCAACAGAAGTTTCTTCACAGGATAAAAAACCTAATGCATAGCTAGCTTCCGTAAGAGGAACTAGTGGTTAACCTGAACAGAATTTAGCCCCTAAAAAAGCTCAAATAAAAGTAACCGAGCGTTGTTTTCGAATGTACCTCCTACCAATGGTCATCGGTCGCAAAGACAGAACTGCTAGAGAAGACCGTTGCAGGATCTCCGTTATTGAAAATAAAAGTTTTACTTTCTCCGCAGCTTTCGGGACTGCTCGTGTCCTGTCCTCAGTGGCGAGTAAAAAAGGGGATCTTTCGCATTTCATGCCCACCGGGCATACTGTAACTTTTCCTAAGCCTTCGCCTAAGCCTATGCCTAAGCCAAGCTACTGTGACGACAGTTCCTGAGGCTTAGGCTTAGGCTTGGGCCTAGGCTTATTCTTAGGCTTAGGCTTAGGAAAAGTTACAGTATGCCCGGTGGGCATGAAATGGGAAAGGTCCAAAAAGGAAGTGCAAACAACAGTAGGATATTAACTCTCCGCTGAAGGGGTAACCGCAGTAACCCCGGAGCAACGGGAAATAGAGCCTTTTGCTTGCAAATGTTCACCAGTCGTTTTGGAAGACCGTTTTTTCCACTTCATTGTAAACGACAGCACTTAATCCATCCTTGCGTAGAGTAAACGACAATTCCTACAGCGAAGGTATGCCCTTTTGTTGCGGGCGTAGGTAAATCAAGCGCAAATGTGGCAAATGATGATTTCTTGGGTAGGACAGGTGAATTATAGAGCGAATACTTCCGAACGTTCCCTTTTCTTGTTTGACGTAGAACCTGTTCAACACAAAGCAGTAAATCTGCCAAAGAGGGGTATCTGGTTGTGTTTGTAAAAACTATTTTCAATTTCGTTGCTTTTCCTATGGGAAAAACGCATTTTTTATTTCAAACTGACGGTGAAGCTATAAGGTGCTACAGTATCCCGTCTTCAGCATCTCCGTGTCTTGAAAGAGAACAAAACAAAGAAAATATATGGGACGGTTACAAAATCATACGGGTTTAATATTCCTTATTGTTTACTGATGGCCGGACGAGGCGCAGAGAAGAAATTAGGTTATAGAATCGAAAGATACTTGCTCATCCTAATTTTCTTCAGCAGCTGACGTCTTTAAATGAAGTTAAGGCCATTCAAACTCGAAATGTACCTGCGCGGTACGAAAGTAGACGGTTAGTTACGATGAACCGCGAAAGTTGAAGGGCAATAAGTCGGGTTGGATCGTGCTTTATGACCAAAATTGTTTAGCACTTAAAGCGTCAACTATCTGCACGTAAATTAACTTCTCGTGATTAGGTTTAACGGATAAGCGCCCGCAACGTAAATTCGTCGTAAATAGCCTTTAAGTGAGTTCTTTAATCCCCTGTAAAGCACTACTTTCTTCAGCGTATCGAAAAGTTCGATTTTCTAAAATTAAAAGAAAAGCGCATTTCAGTTTTTGGCGAACCGTTGTATTTCGAATATGGAACATTGGAAAAAGGGGAACGCTGGCGGAACAACGATTATTAAAACGAAACAAGGACTTTCCCACGATGTAATTAATCGCTAAATTGTCCCGAAGTGCCAATGGCATTTTTTTACTGCTAGCTGCTTTCGGCAATATCTTGCTCTCGGAACTGCATGTTTTCTTTTAATTTTCGAGAAGTCAGGGAAAATGATTAACGCGGCCTTGCATACTGTAATGCCCTCAACTACTTAAAGGTTGCTTGCTTCGTATTGACATTTTGTCTGCTTTTTTGTATGCGCAAAGGCTGTCTCTAACTGTTATGGTAAGCCACGCTTTACGTGTAGGCGTCGGCTGACCAAGTAATAGTGCAAATAGCGTCTTTTTTACCGTGCGTTCTAAATGTTTCGGTGTTCAAGTTAGAGGCATACTGTAGATGTTACGTCAACAAAAGTTGCGTTGACCTTTGGCTTGTGGAGCAGTTCTGGTTGAAAATTAGTCCATTCAGTCTACATCCCATCAGTCTGTTATCAAGATTTAGTCTCTGAGCTGGTAAACTGAACAAGTACGAATAAAGGCTGTCGTAGAATTTGACCGCAAGTCGATCTGTTAGCGTACTGCGTTACCTGGCGTCTACGAGCGTTGGACGCGGCGAGACAAACGTCGCACATAGGGGGATCCGTCAATGCGGTGAACAATGAGCCGCTATTGAGTGAGCTCGTTGTGGCCTGCTCTTACGTTATTGAACCAGCAGCATACGCCGCTGACCACCATCGATCGTCTTGCGTAAAGAGTAAACACGACCAACACTTTAGCAAGCACATTTTATTTATTAGGTAAAGAATTTCTTGCACAAAAGGACTGCTTCCAATATGACATCTTTGGGATGACTTATTACTGGGAACACAAAGTTGGTATAAAACATCTACAATCCAAATTTGAAAACACTGTACAATAAGGTATTTGAGGTACACAGATATAGGTATAAGAACAATAGGCGTGCACGGCCCTTTAAGCTGCCTTTTTAGCCGGTGCCTTCTTTGGCTTCGCTGCCGCCGGCTTCTTTGCCTTCGGTGCCTTTGATTTCTTTGGGGCCTTTGACTTGGCAGCTTTGGTAGACTTCTTCGCCTTTGCTGCGCCGGCGGCTTTTGGCTTGGTAGCCTTCGGCTTTTTCGGCTTCTTTACCTTTGCACTTGGTTCACTGGCGGCGGCGGCGGCAGCAGCAGGAGCAGGAGCAGCTGGAGTCTTCTTCGCTCGCGGTTTTGCCGATGTGGTTGCCTTCTTCTTGGGTGCCTTTGGTTTCTTGGCCTTCGTAGCTTGTCCCTTGGGTTCACCAACGCGGAAACGGCCAGATGCGCCGGTACCCTTCGTAAGTTTTAACGCACCCGTGGCAACACCGCGCTTCAGGGCCGACTTGATGTGCGCGTTGATCATCTTCGTGTCCGTTCCAACTTTGTAATTGGCCATGATGTACTTGAGCAGAGCTTGCCGGCTGGAACCGCCGTGTTCCTTCAGCGTACGCAAAGCAGTAACGACCATGTCCGAGTACGCGGGATGACTGCTGGTCGCCTTTGGTTTTGCCGGTCCGCGGGGCTTCGCTGGCTTCTTTGTCCCGGCGGTAGCCTTCTTCGTAGGTGCAGGCGACGCTGGTACATCCGGGGTCGACATATCAACTGGAGTAGACGTCAAGGATCCCACTGCGAATTTGAAAAGAGGCAACAATTTCCACCAATTTCAGACCAACCAAAACGAACTGACTGTTCATCGCCGCGCGCGACTGTTATATAGACGAAAGCAAACGACCGCTACATCTTCTGCCCGCAGCAGGCTCGCTCGGTCGCATTTGCTCTGCCGCTGCGTTTCTTCGCCCGCGTACTTTCCGTTATAACTTTCCTTCCTGAACTCCAAACTCGATGCGGTGTAGATTAAACGATAGCCAATTGCATGAGCTATAAGCTGCGCTTCGCCTCATTTGAATTGGTCGAACCGTTGGGCAGCTAGCTTTGAAAATGTCGTTTCAATTTTGAACGAGGCCTCTTTTGGTCTCACTTAAGGGCGCTTTCCTTGCGATTGCTTGGATGGATTGGAGTAAAATTGGTACCATTCGATGGAGCAAAGGTCGTGCTATACGCAGATGTCAAACTTGTTGCGATCCGTTGCCAACGGTCGCTTCCGCTGGCCGAAAAATGCGGACCAACTTACTCGGCCGATCGGGCACGCGTTTCTCTATGGCCGCTCTTTGAGGGGTCCCTGGCGCGCACCCAACGAACTGATTTCTACCAACAGGGCTCATGTTCTAATGATTTGCATCCATTTAAGCGTCTGGCTCATCGGGGAAGCGAGACGATGGTTCTTTGGAGCGTGAGGAGGCCGAAGAGGGTGAAGACGTGTTGAAGAATAGCGCAACGAAGCCACAGAACGTCGACTCACAAAATCCGCCTGAACAGTGAGTTTCAAAGTTTGCTGTGGCCTTTAGCAGTATTGTGCTTTAATTTACTACTGATTTGTATTTATTTGGCTACATTCAAAGGGTCTTCCTCCATTGTGTCCGACTTAGCCCTCCGCAAAGGGTACTTTGGGCGCTCACATGACGAGACGCTGAAGGAAAGGTGGCGATGATTTCGAGTGCTATTTCTGTTATGTGATAAGAATATCCTCCCTTAGGTACTGAGGGTTCACTTCCATGGCCAGTTAATCCCTTTGAAGTCTTAAGCGTCAGGGGGTTCGTAGTTTAGCTGCCCCTATGTCTACATTAGCATATGCATGCAATCAGTTTATAGCGGCACTTTTTTGTTGCCTTGTTTTGGTCAGTTTGTTTCTCCATATTCATTCTATCCATGTTAGGCGTCGTAATAACAAGTTCATTTTAATACCCTCCATTTCGTTGTACCATTCATTCCCCAAATGGTTATTGTTGCATAATACCACGAAAGCGTCATTTAAAAATTTCGCCCAGGCGAGATCAACGTTTGAAAGACTGTATGCTTTCCTATTGCGTTTGAGTCTTTTGGCAATAGCGTATTGTCGCAGCACAGACGCGTTCAACAAATTCAAATTTGTCTTTCTTGGCGATTTGCCAAGATGGTGCAAAGTTTGATTTTTGAATTTCGGCGTTTTGCCAAGCGCCATTTGCTCCACTTTCGTCGCTAAGCCGCAGTCGTTTCCTGCTGATCGCCGACGTCAGATTCTTTCAGCTTCAAATTTGGCGCCTTTGGAGGCGTAGCAATAGTTGCCACTGTATTCTGGACGGCTCGTCAGTTTTCCTTGTTGATGCTCAATGGGGCATCGACCGCCACTGTAAAGAATTAGTCAAAAGTTCCAACTTTTAGCAGCTCATCGCCTTCTCTCGCACATTGCTGACGAAGCCTTAAGCTTGCGTATATGTTGCTTTGCTGCTCAGGAGACCCTGTGCGCTTTGTCGCTTCCTTTCGATGGCAGCGTTCTCTCCAGCTTGCATCAGTTCCAATCCGGTTCTGAATGCGTGACCCACTTTTGCATTCGTCGATCGTCGTATTCCGGGCTTCCATGCCGAGCAAACAGCACAATGAAAATGGAGGCTGCATCTCAAAAAAAATAAAGATGAAATACATGAATGGCAGTTGGACTGGATATCTTTTTTGGGAAATTTGAATCTCCCGGCGTTAGATGAATTTATTGCACGTGGGCGGATGGCGGATCGCCTTTAGGTTGTTTGCAAAGCCGACGAACCGTATCTTTCGTTCCAGACCCTAAGTCTTCTTGTTTCCTTTTTTGATAATCGATCAATCGGCACCAGTGAGGGGCACCTACAGACTTGTTTATTTGCTGTTGACTCTTCGCCGGGGCTTTATGCTTCAAAGTGATCACCTGAAAGGCGATGACGTATAAAGACTAGCGAATGTCGATTCTCGCTAAAGGATGGTCATTTCAGTCGCTTTATTTGCCCACCATTGGCGAGGACAAGAAGGCAAGTTTGTGTGGAACCATTGCGAGTACAGTGAGTCGGTTGACCTCGCGAACAGCTGGGCTGACGATGACCACGCGTCGTTCCAGTTGTGTGCTGACCTCGATGTCATTGTTCCACAGGTATACAATAGGCTTCTGACCAACCATGGCGAGTAAAGATGTGACCTGTCGCTTCATCGAAGTTGCCTTGTAAAGACGTCATGGATAGAAAACAAGTTAATATTAAGCTGAGGTGTCTTCAAATCGAAATTATAGTTTCTTTGTTATCACTTCTCTCACTCATGCTGTTTGCTAAGAGAACGGCATCCGCCGAAGAGGGCAATTTAAAATTTGTTGTCTTTGTTTAATCAATAATTTCTACCCTTACATGGCTTTTGCATGTTGCGAGACGTCCGGTCTGCGCGTTTATCATCAGCGCCGTTTAGCCTATTTACTTTGGCCATACGCCCTCGGTTTGTTTTGTCGGTTAGATAAGGTTGACAATAATAGTCCGGTTAGATCGCCGGCAGCGAACGCCGAAGGCCGTAGTTTTAGAAAGTTAGTTACTTTCACCTCTATTTAAATTTTCACCTTCCAAACGGCGCCCAAAAGTGTTCTGCTTTAACGTTTGAAAGTTGTTTTTCGGCAACGACCATCGATCGTTGTTACGGAAGCATTGAAATCGATCACGCGTGACTGAACCTGACTATAGAATATGTAAATGTTTTTTTGAATTTGAATTTTTTTGGATTTGTTACTGTTTGAAGAAGCAATTCTTCTTAACGATCTTTTGAAGTTTCATAATTTTTATACAGGACGAAGACGTTAACTTGCACCGAAAGTACAAACACGAATCCTCCGAGTCAGCGTTATACAGAATTTTGAATTTTGGCATTTTGCCAAGTTTTGTATAATACTGACAAAAAGGGCATCAGCAGCTGTAATCATAAGTTAGCAGCTTGTTTACTGATTGGGGGCAAACTGCCGGGCGGGAAACCGTTTTCAAGAGAAGGAACGTGAATGTTCCACAGTGGAAAGGTGAAACTCTTGAACTGGGAGCCTGTGACGTCATAAGGTGCCTTTTCTGTCGCCCTTATTGTGGCAGCTTATTCGACTTTGAGTTCTCGGTTGTATGTAAGAAATTTTGAATCCTCAATTTTTATTCTTCAATCTACTTGTAGTGACCAATGGATGATAGTTTTGGGATCAACCGTTTTGTTCTCTCTCGTTGGTGACCGCGTAACGGCGTTCTTAAATTATCCTTAAGGCGCCCAGAATTATGAGAATGCCAAATAAGGTTAAATTGGATAATTCGTTGTTCTTCTTCTCTTTCTCTCTGTCCGTAGTGACGTCGTTTCACGTTGTTTTAGTCAAACGTTAAGTTTTGGTGAATTCTTAATTTTCTGTTGCAAGGATGGCGTCGATTGGCTAAAAATGTTTTCCATCAGTGCTGAACGGTCTCGTTTTGTCAGGAATGCAAAGCCGGCGAGAAAAAAGCGCCGTCTGTGCGCCACTGCTCATTTAAGCAAAATGATGGAGGAACTGGCCGGCTATCAAAACGTAACCATTGGCGCCAAAAAGGGCGGGAAAGGTAAGTTGTCGACACATCTCCACTTTCTGGACACATCAACATTTCAGGTGAGCAAGCAGAGCAGAACGCGGCGGAATTTCATCAGCCGGAAGTGCCAGGCCGACAGCAGTGCTACGATTTGTGGACACTGAAGGAATTCACATTGCTGGTTCGCTCTAACAGCGATGGTTACATGAAGCGGAAAGACGCGTCAAGCGATGAGGAGGAGATTTGCAAAGTTAGTTTGGCGCCAAAGATTGAATTTCAACCGGAGCACGGCGGCGAAGTTTTGCGCGCCGAGGAGTTGCGCGCCTTCTATTGGAATTCATTTTTGAAACGATGCAACTTGCACGTCATTGGTAGTAGCAAACCTCCAATCGGTCAAGTTGTTGGCAATTGTGCGTTTTCAGTTCGACTTCATTACCTATTGGACCAAGCAATTGGCGTCGAGACAATTCAGCCTTCCCAGTTTCTTTCGAAGGACATCTACAGCGGCAGACACCATTGGTACTTGATTATTGTTAGTTTGCTCCGCGCGACTTTTTTATTGTAGGATATCGGACGGGTTCATTCGACTTCATTGGATTCTTCAGCAACTTTCCGGGTATGTAAATTAGCATTTTTAACGCAGTAAAGTAAAGATGTTGTTCTGTTCAACAGTTTGGACGAAGGCGCTTACCTGCTAACTCGTGACACGTCGGCGCTAAACGCCTTTTCGCTACATTCCGAAAGTGCAGACTTTGCAAAGTGGGCAGAAGTGTGAGTGGAAGAATAGCGCACATTTCAAAGTTTGTAATTTTAGCGCCGACGTTTGCCTATTGGACGAAAATCGTAAAAGAATTACCATAAATTTGTTGCAACCGCAATGCGCCTGGCTGCGCATCGACCCCAGCGTCATCCTGCAATGGCATATCATTCGTAAGCACGCTCCGGCCGCTTTTGACCCAAAGGAAACGAGTCGCGGTAGGCAAAATTGAAAAGGGGACGCCGAAAGTGAACATCCTTCTTTCAGGTATTACCCCGCTGATGAGCGTGGAGCGAAAATTGGCCTCCACCAAATCTGGAAAGCGTAAAGCGAAGGCATTTCAAAATAGACGTGCGAAGGTGCGTCGGCAGCAAAACTATGACAGTGACGAAATGTCGCCGATTGAATCTGACTTTGTTTAATCGATTGTTTACATAAGAACTTTTCGTTGAGCAAATATATTCTTGTTATTTTGAATCTTTTGAAAGGTCTCCAGTGAAAGCGTAAATCTGATAGGACATCGCTTCGGCAACAGCGATTGGTCGCTAGCGATGATCCAATTACGGTATGCCGAAGTTCGTACGTTTTACCATTCCCTTCTTTTGCGACCGTTTAACTATTACCTCCATTTTAAACTGAACGAATTGAATGTTTTTTCAAATGCGGCAGAACGCGCATTCAAGATTTTTTTTGAATGAACGTCCCACGAAACTTCATCATTCAGTGAATAGTAGCCATATCTTCGGTATGCAGTTGAGACTTGGATGTGACGTACTTTGCTGCTGCTAAATCATGAATTGTCACTGTTGCGATGCTGCACTGTCTTAACGAGTTTAGCAATCGGCAATTTTAAAGGAGAAATGATGCGTCGCGTTCTTTTCCATTTCTTCACCTTCTACAGTGGCTAAATTTGAAATTCAAAGTCCACTTGCTTAATGCAAGGTACCTGAGCGCTTCGAGCTTCGCGGAAGTTGCACCCCTACTCGTCTTCGTACTGTATATTTGTGATTTTCAGGTACAACTGAAGCTTAGAACCTACTTTTCAGTGTGAGCTCAGCGATTTCTGCTTATTTTTTAAAAGGTGTACCCGAAACAGCCGTAATTCTTTTTAGATTAACGTTACTTTTTTTGTTACTTGAAACTTCCAGTGAAGAAAATTAGCATACGACCGACTGGAACAATTTTGACAGCTACGAGTTCAGTCCACTTTGGACAACTCTACTCCGCTGATTCGACCACGGCTACCTTGTCATATGTAAATCCTGAGGAAAGGTACAACTTTCAGGATGGCGCCCATGCGTAAACCTAAAGCTACCGGGCCAAAAGGCCAACCGACGGCACTGCAATCAATTCCCCGCGTCAAAACGTTACGTCGACATATCTAACGTCGAATCGCCCGCATTCGCAGGAAAAGTGTGAATGTTAGGGTACGCTTCACGTTGACCCACGGCTTCATTCCTTCTAATCAGATCCGGTAGGTAGGGAACATTTTTTCTGTTCCTCACAGTTAGTCTACTCCACATTACCGTAAACCAAAAATAGGAGACTCATCCATAAAACGACATGCGATTGCTTCATAGCGTACGGTTCAACTCAGTGATTCTCAAGGAGGCGCTAGAAGGCTGTGGGCTACGCTAGGCCTTAGATTGTTCCGATTTAGCGTCGGTAGGTGCCGTTTCCTACATACCGGAACCGATTAGTGCGAACGAAGCCGCGCTTCGTCGTGAATGCGTCAAATTGAAAAAATGTTCCCGTAAAAGGTAAGTTTTAGGCTATTGAACTAAAACGTTCGGGCCTGGTCGAAATGCGCCTTGGACTGTACAGTACCGTAACTGAATGCAGGTGAAATAAAGGGAAAATTTCAATCCCTGTTGTTCAAGATGAGCGTACGTCACCTAAGCTTCAACCGAAAATGGAGTCGTTCTTGACCAACAGGAGTCAACGTTTAAGAGACCACTTACAGCACCAGGAAGTGGCTGGGAAGAACAGTCCCGTGATGGCTCCTATTGGTCTACCAGAGCCCATTTCCGGCTTAAGCTTAAGCAGCATACGCGCACCGTGGCCAAATGGGGAACTGTGACCAACGAAAGCTAAAATTTGCTCGTTTCTTCACCTGCATTACGGTTGCTGTGCTGTAGATTGCGAGCGCGTTTGGACAATAGCGAAACGTTCAGATTCGACCAAAGCTAAAAGCTAAGATATAAATGAAGCTTTACGGACCCGGTAAAAGTAGCTCCAAGCAGAACATCGACGCTCTTCAGTGAACCATCTTTGTGTGAAGCGACTGAGAGACGTTTTCATTGTACGATTGGTTACAGTCGCATATGTGAGCGTTAGCATAGCAGTATATTTTTAAATTATTAATTTATTGACAGCACGCTTTTATTTTTAATAATTCGATTCGTTTCGTTGAGGATGGAACAAGGTAAGCCCACTTTTTGAATAAAAAACTAGAGTCTTTTCCATTAGACGCCCGGTGGGTACTGTATGTATAAGTGAAATGAAGTTCAGTTAGTCCACGTAATCAGAGGCAGCCTAAACTAAGGTAATTCCTGACTTTGGGTTTAAGAGCGCAGGCTGCCTACGGTTGCTGGGATAAAAAGGACTTGAATGGGCTTAAGGTTAGATCGCATGCTTAGTCTTAGTTCCACCTGCTGTACTCACCGGGCATCTAATGAAGATCCAAAAGCAATTCCAAAGCGGGGTATCCATAGCAATTTATGTTTGACGGATGAAATGTTTTGGAAGCTACTTAAGTAGCTTCCAAAACATTTATGTATTCGGACAGCAACAGGTGCACGCCGCATCAAGACTAACCATTCGATGTAACCGTTTTTGTCTTCAAACTTTCATAAGCTGCAAGCTGTACGCAACGACTAATCTTTTTCATCAAACTTACGCACCGCTACATTCGGTAACTTTTATTCTTTTCCATAACCTATTACGGTGAGCCGCAACCTAAGAAATTCGACATGTCTATTGAGAAGAGTTGCGTTTTGCAAATTTTCTTCAATTTCAAAAAATTTTCGCAATTCCCAATTGGGCGAAAGCTCGCGACGCAGTTTGTCAGTCAGACGTTGGTTTTTAGGCACCCATCCTTTCCACTTTGCCAGTCGGCTTCACAAATCCGCAAAAAGTTTAGCAGACAACATTTGGCTTATCTGTTATCTTAGCAATCGTAACTCTCAGTTTTTCAGCCGATCGACATGGCCTCATGGTAGCTTTTACCCATTCGCTGTCGCTGTTGTCTACTAGACTCTCGTCTTCGCAATGCAAGCTCGCGAAGAGTACTCGCTGAACACATTCTGCTTTATTCCGCCCGGTCCCTCTGCAGACATGGCCGCATGGAAATCTTGAAGAGCAACTGAAGCAAAATGGAATCGAAAAATAAAGAAAATCTGATATGCAGGTACACTACACACTCGCGCTACCGCAAAAATATAGAAAAAACGCTGAAGATGTGGTTGCGTTTGGCGAATCTGCTGAACAACTTTGTTGGATAGTTGAGCAGTCGAACTGAACCCATGCAGCGAATACGTGGGCGGAATAGTTCACAGAAGAGTTGAATTTTCGAAGAGCAGCTTGTCTCTTAGCGTGACAAATCGACGCGGTAGCTTTGATCGCTTCATGCATGTGCGACCTAATTCCTAAGCCGCTTAGCGCCTCACCGCGTCGATGAAACAACGATGAGAGGTAGTTGGACTGAACAGACTAAGAGGCTACTGTGAGCACCACTCTCACGCGGGTTATCCTTTCGGGAGTGAGTCAAGCGGAAACTGAAGTATATCCTGCATGGGTGAATGGTTTGATTCATCCGTTGGGACCTAAGGTGAAAAGCTTCGCTTGCCTATGCTTCATTTTCCCTTGCTAAACTTGATCGTCTTTAAGGGTGGCCAGAAAAACGCCATTACATGACAACGTCCACTTGTTGACACGGAAAACTTGATCAACGCCTTCGGGTTGTGCGTACATTCCCGTCAACTTCGTTTGACCTACAATCGAACAAAACGCAGCGCGCGGGAGCCCGTTTCGCCTTCGAAACATCAAAGATGACCTCTAATCGCACATATAACCCGTCGTTTAAACGAGACAAAAGGTGTCAATGTCAGCAAAACGGTGTTCACTGATATGATTGATTAATCGCTGTGATTGCTGTGAACATTCAACAAACTGTCACGCTGTGCACGCCGCGCTCTCGGTTTTGAAATGCGCGTTCATACAAATATACTTTCAATGGGGCAGTACAGTACGATTTATGAAAACTAAACCATAATTCAATCTAAAATCTTTCTGCTAGCAATCGTAAAGGTTGGTTTTGGATAAATTACTACAACAAAACGAGCGCTTATCGATGGCTCCTGAACACACTTAACTTAACTGCGCACTAAACAGAGACGACCGATTCGCTGCCGCCGTTGCGCTCTCGGCGTCGCTTTTAAATTTCATCTTGGCAAAATGCCAATCTTTTAAACAGCGTCAACCGCGACAGCGCTTTGTTGGCTAAACTTGTACGCATTCTTATGGTTGCAGCGACTTTGAAAGTAGACATCTTTCAAATGGGAACGACGAACAAGGCGTATCGTTTCGCAAGAAACCACACATCGGCAGTACGCGTTCAAGGAGAGGTCGCTGACCACCCGCTGAATCCTTTGCCTCTTGCAGCCATTACACTTTAAGGAGAAGCCAACTTATCATAGCACACTAGCGACCTCTATTCGGGCGAAACAGAAACGTCGTAACAGCATCTACATTGCCGCAGTAGACGAGCGGCAAACATTGCGATAAGATAAGAGTGGATAGCAGGTGGGGCCTTCTTGCCGTCTCAATCCTTAGCGCAATGTCACTGACGGTGGCAGTTGTCGCACGATGCTATTTGCTCGACAAAAAATCGCGACAAGGCAAAGCGACACAACGACGCTTCTCCCATTGATGCGTGGTCAGCGGAAAGAGCAAATTCTAAAAATCAACATTCTTCCGATTCACTAATTTAATTCGTCCAATTGTTGCAAAGTTCAAGTCAGCGTTACAAGTCGTACGGGTCGTGCGAAGTTACTTTGGAATAAATACGTTTAAGTCTTTTTAAAGTTGGCGCTAACGCGAAAGGTACGTAATAACATGTAAACAAGAACTTGGTACATAGTGAACGGCGAAATAAGTGGCTCGTACGCTTCAGTTTCTTCCCCAGCCGTTGTCCTCTAGCTCAAGCTCGTCCGTCTCCTCTACCTTCTCTCTTGTGGCCATCGTATCATGGCCGTAGTCGTCGTCGTCGCGACGGTCACCGAATGCGTTAAAGCCGCCGCCGCCGCCTTCTTGAGCGAAGCTGTCTTCCTGCTGTGACAGAAAAGCTCCCTCATTACGGGATGTTAGAAAACTGGGCACATCCTGCTCGCACAAGCGTAGAGCTTCAACCAATTCCGACGCCAAGGCCGAGTCCGTTACTTCGTCATAGAAACTCATCGCTTTCCCGGGATTTCCAACACGTCCAGTGCGCCCAATGCGATGGACGTAATCATCGATTGACGATGGGAGGTCGTAGTTTACTACCAAGTCCACTCCGGCTATGTCCAAACCACGAGCTGCCACCTCAGTGGCAATGAGCACGTTGGCAGCTCCGCTCTTGAAACTGCGAAGTGCCGTTTCGCGCTGCATTTGTTCTCTGTCGCCATGTATGCTGGTGGTACGCCATCCCGTATGCGCCAACGAGGCGGCCACAAAGTCGGCAACGCGTTTGCGACCGACGAAAACGAGTACTTTCGCGTCGCGGTTACTTTCGAACCTTTCGCTAAGTACTTCTTTCAGCTTTTCCTGCTTTTTCGACGTTGGGACATGCAAAACCTCTTGCGCTATATCCTTATTTGCACCTCCAAGCTTGCCGACAACTTGAAAAATGAAGTCACTCTTAAGAAATTCCTTCGCCATCGATTGGATCGCAGGCGGAAAGGTGGCCGAGAACATCAACGTTTGATGTTCAACCGCCTGGAACTGTTGGGCTATGAAACGGAAATCTTGTTCAAAGCCCATGTCCAATAGACGGTCCGCTTCATCGACAACAAAGTAACGACAAGCAGACAATTGAATATAACCGCGTTTTATAAAGTCGCATAGTCGTCCCGGTGTGCCGACGACTATGTCGCAACCCTTTCTTATCGACTGGGTTTGGTACATAACACTAACGCCGCCATAGACGTCGACCGAACGGTACTGCGTTTTACGCAAAAAATTCATGGCGACGGTGTTTATCTGAATAGCCAATTCTCTGGTGGGCACCAACACCAAAGCGGTGCAACGCCGACTACTTAATCCATCATTGTTCTTTACAATACTGTCCAATATTGGCAGCAAATACGCAGCAGTCTTACCCGACCCAGTCTGGGCGCACGCCATGTAGTCACGGCCAGCCGTCACCACTGGAATGCCGTAACGCTGGATAACCGTGGGTATACTGATATCCGACTTTTCTAACTCTTCCATTAAAAGTTCATGGAAGTTTGCTTCCTGAAACGACTCTATAGGTTTCGGACAATCTTTTCCAATGGTCTCAACGTCAGCTGTCAGTTGGTTTTTAAAGTTGACACCAGCCCTTATGTGCATCCTCATTTCCTCGTCTGTCATTTCGGTGGGCACATAGTTGACCGGCGGTTTTGGTGGGCCCGTCGCCGTATCGCGTCGGTCGAAAGTACCGGAATAATTGTCCCCTCTTCCGCGACCGCGACCACGACCGCGGAAACCACCGTCCTCGGAGCTTCCCCTTCCTCGGAATACTCTGTCACGACCTCCTCCGCCGTAGCCGTCGTCATCGTCGTAGTTTCGATTGCTGCTTCCAAATCCTCGACCGTCGTTTCGACCCCGATCGTTGCCGAAATTATCCTTCGAGTACGTATCGTCGTCATCGCGCTGGCCTGAGCCGAAACCACCTCCAAAATCATCGTGACTTCGGAATCCTCCACTTCTTCGGACGAATCCATCTCCGTCATCGTTACGGCCGCCAAAACCGCGACTGCGGCCACCGTTGCCTGTATTATCGTACTGGGAACTGCGATCGCGACCACGTCTCATACCATCCTGGTTCCGACCGAACCCATCATCATTACCACTCCTGCGAAAATCTCTGCCGTTGTCATCGTCGTACGATGAGAAATTGCGAGGACGCCCACGACGACCGTAACTATCCTCATTACCGTTGAAACGATCGCCGCTACCAAAGCGATCATTGTCACGGTCACGAGAGTCATCCCGGAAATTTCGACCGGATCCCCTTCCTCTGTAGCCTCGGCTGCCGAAACCACCGCTACGATCGGAGTCTACGTCACGGTAATCGTCGCGCGTATTTCTACTAAAACCATAACCGTAGTCGTTATTTCTGTCTCTGCCATTTCTTCCATAACTGTCGCCGCGGTTTGAGTTACCAAAACTAGAGCCACCTCTTGAATGCGAACCACTGAATCCAGTGTCGCGCCCTTCGCCATCGGACTCTGCACCGAAACCTCCGTAGTCCTTTTCATAGCCACCGCCGCGAGATCGCTGGTTACCGGAGTAGCCGCCAAAGCGTCTTCTCCCGCCGCCAGTGCCTCTGCCCCTACTTTCGTAGCCGTCATCTCGGTGAGAACCCGTGCCGCTTCCAAAGCCACCGCCGCCGAAACCGAACTCTTCAGCCATTATTGCTAAGCAGAGAAAGGAGTTGCAAGCCTACAAACGAAAACACGAAATCACCGACAAAACGAGTGAGCCGGCAAGAACTGAACACGCTCGCGCAATAGGCAACATTACGCGACTGAAGGGCAAAATCGTTTAGCGCTGACCGGAGTTGCTGCAGATAACGCCTAGCAGCCAAGCGACTGACTGTTGAAAAACGATTTTGTACTATCTTACCAAGCGCCACGTTCAGCAGAGTTCGAAATGTGAAAGAGCCAAACCAGACAAGCGGGAAAAGCAGAGTCAAAGCGGATAGCCGCCGGAAAAGGTCGAACGCGTAACGTGGGAGTCGTACACGCGAACTGTCGTAAGAAAACCACTCAACACCACCAAAACATCGTACACTGCGATGACGGGTCTCGTGATGCAGCCGCTGCGAGCGAGTACCTGAGCGCACTTAAACAAGCTCCGTCGATTATTTAGATAATGGGATGTTATTGGAGGAAGTATAAATCTTAAAAATTTTGTCTACAAATGGCTGTTAGTCTGCCATACAACCGGCCGACTATCACGCCAGACTTTTGAGCTAGTTAGCTGTCGCTTTCCTTGGTCTCTTACCGTCGGACGCTACCTGAAAATCATTGATAACGTCGCTGTGGTTGTAACAATGTTTTACGCTTTCTCAAAAGTGGTCATCGCAACTCTCTCTCTCTCCCCCCTTGTTAACTCTTAATAACTTTTTTTCACAACATTTGAGTTGCAGGAACGCAAGCAAAGCAGCGACGTCGTTTGACGCGGTTTAACGAGAGCAAGTTACTCGTACGGGTACAATCGTTCATCCATTGGGCAGATGGAGTTGCAAGGTAGCTTTGATTTAACTTCTTGGCAAATTTATTGTTTTTTAAAATTATTTATTCGCTGAAAATGTCACTGAGCCTTTTTGCGCCGTCGCAAAAGCAAAGAGGCACTTTTCATTCGACATAATCCGTCGATAAACAGAGAGAAGCATGTTGAAATTAGCGAAATGCAGACCAGTCTGGTCAGCAAATGTTGCTGTTGCACTATCGCTGCACCGCTAACTCGACGCCAGTGACTCACAAAAATTCATACGCTCATTGAATATTCAATGTTTGTAAGTAGCGTAAAAAGAGCCCAAGTTTTTGGTCGTTGCTATACGCTTCAAAACTGTTCACTGCCCAACCGGTTAGAGGTCTGCCTGTGGGTGTTTACAAACTGACTGCTGTTCAACGAATAATCAAAGGACCATTTGAAAAAAGAAATGAAGTGCGCTGGCGTCATAGAATGCGCATCGGCTTTTAAAATTCGTTTTTAACTTTAAGCGCCGCAGTAACTGGACCTCTTTGATCGAAGGGAGATAAGCCACCGTCCTAAGCTACGTACGACTGAATAGGGCCCACGGGCATTTCAGGTTGTTCGAGCTGTTTCAAAACAATTCTTGAGGGACTAACTTGTTCCAACAACGCCTGTTATTTTAGCCTACACATAGCTGCGACTTTTGCTGGCCTATTCTTGCTTCTGTCGTTGGTATGATGTTTGTTCTTTAAGCTAAGGAACCACCTAAGGGTGCGGGTTATTTCAAAGGAATGGAATCGGCTTTTTTCTGGGCGAGCAAGCGACATTCAATGCAGCAGCGTCATTCGTATTTAAGCTCCATCGTCGTATAGTGATTAAACTTTTTTCAATAACTTTTACAGGTGCCGCCAATAGCTCCGCCGCCGAAAAATGCTATGCACCCAGAGACTACCAGGTGACTCACTTCCTCTCGTTTCTTTATCCAATACTGAAACTTCCGTTTCTCAGATCAGCTTGGCCGAAAAAGCCGTCGAGCAAAACCTGTTAATACCGCTTCGAACCGGCAGCGGCAAAACGTTGATAGCCGTACTGCTTATCAAAATGCTTTCTCGTCAACTTCGAATTCCCCTACAGAAGGGAGGCAAAAGAAGCATATTTGTTGTGAACACCGGTGGGTTTGCTTAATTAAAGCTATTTGCCTATGGGCCAAGAATTATATTGAGACGTAAAGTTCATTATTTAATGTTTGATTAACTTAAAACAACTTTACGTTAGTTGTAGAACCTTCTTTACCTTAATTATCATTAAGTGACGTCAGCTTGTCTTTACAATTCAAAATCAAATTTTTAATGAAGCAACTATCTATTAAATTGTTTACCGTATCCCGAAAGCGGAACGGTTCAGTAAATATCGGCTGTTTTGTTCTCCGCGCAATGTGAGCTCATTGAAAGGTCCCTAATAAGTTGAAGGTTAGCTTTATTAGCACAAAACGGCCAAAATATGGAAATGATTTTAAAAAGGAGCTTTCTGAACCAGCGCACCCCTCATCAACTCAATGCAGCGATCGTAAAAAGTGTTCACTGGGTTTTAATATATTCAATGTCAATGAGTCACTGTTGCTCAGAGCTAATTACGTATTCGTTGACTCCGAATGATTCAGTAATCGCTCCATGAATATTGTTTGTTCATTGGTTTGAGCAGATAACGGATCGGAAGTTCCGAAAGCTCCTTTTCTAAATTGGTTTCGTACGTGCAAGCGTTGCATCTTTTTTCTACCAATCAAAATGTGTTCAACGCTTAGGTGCTTAGAGATCTGTTTTCAAAATCGTTTAAACGAACAAGTGAGACTGAAAGCCCAATACGGTGGTTCTCAACAGGGGTCTTGTTACCCTTTTGGTGGCGATAGGAAGCATTGAGGTGTTTCAGTAGACTCGTGTAGGTTGCAAACAAGTAAACAGCATCTTTGTTCATCTCTGTAGTGATGTAAGTTGTTTTTTATTTCAACAGCTTCATGGAAATGGTAGTCGCGAGGGAGAAGTGAAAGCCGCGAAGGGAGCAGAAGGGGAAAGAGGGGGCGAGAAGCCCTGAGAAGATTTGGGCTGCAAAAGGTTGGGAAGCACTGGCTTAGTAGTTGCAAAGGGCGGATATAAGCTTTTTTACGCGCAAGAACTTTGGGATAGCTGCCATCTATAACTTTATTTTTGGTGGAGGGACCTTTTACGGAATTGTGAGGTGTCTTGGTTCCATCTTGGCTAACCCACAGAACATATCGTAGGATTCTCTTTGAATAATGCTTTAGCAGCCTCTCGGGGGCAACTGGTAGCAACACTATGCTTGGCAATGGGAGCCTTCGCTTGTAAGCGTCGACTTAAGGCTACGGCGTCATCGTCTCGTACCAAAGAAAAAGTCGATACAGTAACTCTCCTATTTTAATTATGACGAGCAAGTTGCCATGCGCTTCTTTATATATTTTTTTGCTCAGTTTTTCCGTTGCGTATAAATTTTATTTTTAGTCGTTTTGGTGAAGCAGCAAGCAGCCTATATTCGTAAGCACAGTGATTTAAAAGTGGCGGAGCTTTGCGCAAATACCGGCGGTGACTTTTACAGCAAGGCAGAGTGGGATGCATTGATGAATAATTTTGAGGTTTTTAAAATTTTGAAATTCCCGCAAGCATAAATGCAACTCCGACCATGTGTCAGGTGATAGTAGTGGTGGCCCAACTGTTCTCAGACGGTTTGAACCACGCCTTCGTGACAATGGAGCAATTTAACGTGGTTGTCTTTGACGAATGCCATCACGCTACGGGCAATCATCCGTACTGCCTAGCGATGAACCATTACGTTCGGTGCCCTCCCGGTTGGTTCGTTCTCAATTAATTCATTTTAATATTTTTAAAACTTCACTTAAGATAGGAGACCACGAATTCTCGGTCTCACGGCGTCTGTACTGAACAAGGGTAATTCGTCAGTGGACGCATTGAGCGAATTTGCCAAACTTGAACGCACGCTGTGTAGTCGAATCGAAGCGTCAACGTGGTTTCTAGCTGCCTCTGCCTATAGCGCCGAAGCGAAGGTTCGAGTTCTGTGCTGCAATGACGAAACGTCGCGCAGTTACGCTGAATTGGCAAGTGAGCTAACGGCCAAGTGTCAAGAGATTATTGACTTCATTAGCGACGTTAAGTACAGTTTTGCGTACGACAAAAAAACGTTGGGATCAATAAGCAAAATATTTAATCGTATGCAAAATGTGGTGGATCATCTTGGACTGTGGTCAGCGTTGGAAGCTTGCAACGAGCAGTTGGAAGAACTTGCCGCAATTGGACGAACCGTTACTAGCGACGAAACTGTGTCCTTTGTCGCTTTGGGTCTTACGCAAATGAGATGTTTAAAATTTCTGCTCGAGACTTACGTCAAGAACGTGAAAAGCTGCAACGAACTTAACCGCTACGTTTCGCCGCGTCTTTGGGCTTTGATCGAATTGCTGAGGGAATTCAATGGGCGCTACTTTGCGCTGACAAACGTGAGTGGCGAAAATGACCCATTTTGTGGCATAGTGTTTGTTGAACGGCGATACACCGCATATCTGATCCACGTAAGCTGCTTTACCATTTTAAATTAATTTCTTAATATTCATATGTTTTAAATTGTTAACTCTTATATAGAGGCTGTTTTTTATATTACCGAACGACAACGCGTAAGTAATACTAAACTAGCGTGTACATACATACCTACACAGATGGTCTACAACTGCCTGTCGACATACGCTTATGGAAAGCACTATATACTATATATAGTCCTTCTGACGACTTGGGCCGTTGTAAATGTGTATGAGCTCTCAAAATCCCGCATGCCGCATCTTCAATGTAAAGAAAAACTAAGTGACGTACAATCAACTTACTGGCAATCTCGTGTGTATATCATGATGTTATCGTTATCCTTTGATGCTGTAAGACGGGGCGTCTCGCTTGACTTTTAAGGAGAATGAAATATGTGACTCAAAACAATTTAATCAATGTATTATGGTTGAAATGAAGCATACTATTGCTCCGAAATAAAAATAATGATATGCGGCCCACCGTCATACTGTAACTTTGCCGACCATCCTGTTCTGCCCTCCCCTAAGTCTAAGCTTAAACATAAGGTTTATATCTTGGCTTAGGCTTAGGTACGAGCAGAACAGGATAGCTAGCATACCCGGCAGTAAAGGCAGAACAGGTTGGCCGCGTGCTTAACAGAAAGGAACCTGCATTCCTCAGGCGGGGGCGTAATTATGCATTTAGTTCAAAAAACATTCGTTGGCGCGTCCATTAGATCTGAAGGAAAGTATAACCGAATGCTTAATTTGAACTTTTGAATTTCTTGACAATGTTCATTAGTTTGGCATGTTTTCTTTGAAGTGTGAGCGTTATGGAATGTATTTTAACCGGCTTAAGCCAGTTTGATAGAGGCGTTGAAGTTTTGTAGAGCGCAGAGCGTTTTCTGGTGGAAGGTAAAAAATGAAAGCAACGCTTTGTAAAATGCTTTTTCCAATTCAGGAACTTCTGGAAAGAATTCAATCGTGGGAACCGAAAACGTTGAACCACTTGAAGGTTTGCTTTGTGGTCGGCTGTAATAGTGCTAACAGTTCGGTAGCCGTGAATCGACACGAATATCGTCAACAGGAAGAAGTCGTACTGTTCAATTCAATGGCTTAGTTGAAAGCGGAGTCATTTTTACAGAATATATTGCGTTTTCGAAGCGGTGGAAAAAATTTCATCATTGCCACAAGCGTTCTTGAAGAAGGCTTCGACGTGCAGCGATGCAATGTGGTCATACGATTCGATCCGCCCATATCGTTTCGCTCCTACATTCAATCGAAAGGTATTTTATTTTCTAAGTTCGCCGGCGAACTCGACCACGTGATACCACAGGTCGGGCCAGAAAGCGTGGCTCCGAGTACGTAATTCTGTGCAAAAGCGACGAAGAAGAGAAAGTGAAGAAATTGCTATTGGGTTTCTTGGAAACTGAATCGGTCTGCCGCCGTCGCGGACGTTACCTCATTTGCATTGCATCGTCATTTCAGAAATTGGCAAATTACGAAAGCAGTGCCAATTTTGGCGATATGCACTTTGACCGAGACACCGAAATGGACCGCCTTGTTGCCCCCTATAACGCGACGTTAACTTCGGACGATGGTTCGAAAAGGGTTGCTCGAATTACGCTCAGTACGGCAACGCGTATAGTCCATATGTGAGTTGCAAGTCCAACCAAACGTCATTGTAACGGAAGTTGCTCTTAGGTTTTGTGACAAATTGCCTCAAGCAGTTGTTGGCAAAGAAAAGATTAAGTATAAGTTCACGACACTTTTCGACGCACAAGGTACTGCCATTTTTACGTGCAGAGTTGAAATACCGTCAATTCAACTTTCGCTAAGCGTACGTCGTTTTTTGCTTGTTTTAAACTACTCCTTCCTTATAAGGTCATTTGTTTAGGGTTTAGCAATGCCCACGCGCGATTTAGCAAAGAGAGCTGCTGCTCTTGAAATGTGCAAAGCCCTTCATCGTAGCGGCCGACTCAATGAACACTTGCTACCATTCGGCGTACGCGACCTGAAGCCTGTCGTGAATGGGCCTTAAAAAGTTTTTGGTGTGCCAGCGCTTTTGCATGGAGCGTCCCAGCACGCTGAATTCTTAACGCTCAATATCGATCACCTCAGGTTGCGGCCTAAAGGATGCTGAGCATAAGTCTCTCTTTCCCCGTCCTTCCTAAGAAGTGCCAACTGAACTGAACTTTGTTGTACGCTATCCTTTACCGCGTCATTCCTTCAACTAATCCTACGCTCAGCGGTTGACTTGTTTTGAGCAGTTGACGACTTTTACGGTTTTAATATTTTTTTCATTGGCGCTATTTGTTCCGGTGCATTTTGTGAATAGGCTAAGTTTATTGATAGTTAAAAAAGCGTGCCTATTCGCCAAAGGTAATTAATTGCCTAAGTACACTTTTGAAATCTGCATTCTTTGTAGAGACCACTGTAGTCTTTGCGCTAGGCGACAGCGATGCTCACCACGATGCAGTCGAACGATTGAACAGTTTACCAAGTCGAATGTCAGTCTCTCACGTACTACAACGGACGCAAAAAATGCCCTGTCTCTGCTCTCGTGTCTTCCCCTTTATATAGGCATGACCCCTGCTGCGCTCTAGATATTCTGATGACAAACAGGATGTTTGTCGCCCTTCATGCTGGGCGAGTAACACCAATTATCTTTCACGACAACAATATTATTAACGCTAATTGTTCTTTGGGGTGAAAACATGTTATTGCCTACAACCACATCATTCATGTGTTAGCTGCATTACGTCTCAAGTTTGCTCTTATCTAAAGAACATAAGCCATTAGTAAGCAGATATGGGTCCCACGTTAAAAACTGTGAAGGTGAAGATTGTAAATAGGCTTGCAATGAAGTAAGCACCGTAAACCATAAAAGGAATAAAATCCTTGTTGGCTAAGATACTAAAGGCCTTTTGCACTCTGAGCATCTTGCAAGATTTTTTGACGCTGAAGGTTCTACTCCATTCAGGACGAGGTTAAACCCTTTTCGTGTAGTCAAGTGGGTTACCTTCTGGGTGCGCGAAATGAATATTATTTCATATTTTAAAGTCCAGGAATTTCGTCTTACAAAAAGGCGGAGCATCAATGGGCAGTTCAGTGTTGCCCATTCTTGCAGCGGTCTTTATGGAACATTTTAAGGTAAGGGCCTTCTTCAGCTTAGACAGCTCCGTTATTCCTACCTTTTTCTAACCGTATGTCGGTGATAGATTCGCAGCCATTAGAGCGGGTTAAGAGGAAATCTCGCTGGAACGTTTAAACAGCCTTTAACCCGAGAGCACGAAAACTAGCTACAGAAAGATATGATAACAGCAGACTCCCTTTTCTGGACGTCTTAAGAATGCAATAAACTAAAAATAATAGTTTACAGAATACCTATACACTCTGATATATGTTTGCACTTTACATCTCGCCATCTTATTTCAGCTAAAAGAGGGTCGATCGAGGTTTTACGTTGTGGGTTGCAACTTAACTGAGAGAGAGTTAGCTGGAGCAAAAAGACCGTCTGTTTCCGGATTGCCACGCGCCATCCGCACGACAAGTCTGTCTTGCAGCGGAAGTCGTACGAAATGTGTTAACAAGAAAAAGTTGCTATCAGAGACCTACTTTCATTTTTTGGTCTTCCGCTGCTCATTGAATGTTCAAGTAACGACCCGCCTGAACAAGTGAACCGGTCAATGTTAACACGTTACAGTACGGCGACCTTGCCACACTTCGACACGTGTCCATATGCAAATTTTCAGTACAACAAAGAGTCGAAGCGAGATGGAAGAGCTTCTTTTGTTGAAGACATGTTTCATGGCCAAGATAAGAAACTTGTCTGCAGCGTGCGAGAGAAATGTGCACGCCAAGTCAAAACGCAAAATGAATTCTTTAACTTTCAACACCGACATATGCAAAGTGCTTTTAACGGGGTGCTGCCACTGCCACTGCTCGAAAAATGTGCAGTTGTCACGTGACTTTAACAGCCCCAACTCTGAACTGAGATGCCTAAATTTTTAAGCTGATAAATTAGCATATCCTATAAAATTCAAAAATGGTGAATTTATAAGCTAGGCCGAACGATAGCTGTAAAGCGCCACCTATGCTCTCTCAAGCAATGTGCAATAAACTAATTATTGACTTGTTTGTCGGATTAGACGAAATGCTGCACATCTTAACAAATGGACATCACTAGAATTCCCTAAAATGCAAACTGGACATCAGCAAAAGAGGCTATTTCCTCTCTTCTTCCCTTTCTTTCATGTGATCTTCTAAGCGTTCCAAAAGTCGGTCGTGGAATTTTAATAAGCCCTAAAGATTGATAATCAGCGCAAAGGAATGCCTGTTGCCGGACGCTCGTCCACAGCGAGCTGGGCGGACAAAGGCGAACCTGAATTCTGTCGGCAAGCAGCTTACGCTTCAAGCGTGCATTTTCGAGACTTTGGTCGCCCAAGTTAAGGGCGTCCATGTTTTCCAACGTTTTCATGCAATCTTCGCACAGCCCGCCTAGTTGCTTTCTTAATCGTTCAACTGCTTCATTGACAAGACTATCAGCCAAGAAACCCTTAAATGGAGAAAGTGAAAAATTGGGGATTGTCAAATATGCAAATTTACTTTAGTTAAGCCATCCACCTGAGCAGCCAAGTCGTCCAACTTTCTGCCAATCTTACCGATTCGATCCTTCTCTATGATACCCAAATATTTCATTTGGTTTTGCAGCTCGGCGTTGACGGGCGGCTGCTTTCCGAGAACCATTATACGGTCGCCTGGTTTGAATTTCAGTGTGCTCAATAGCGTCTGGTCTCCGAATAGCGATCGGCCGCGAAAGATCAATTTCAAATTTTCCACTTCAGCTCCGATCGTTTTGCCCACTTCTTCTTTCAGTTGCAGTAAAGTTGCGTTAGGTTCCGTCTCCAAGGGCAGCTCAATTGTATGCTTTCTTGGCCCTGAATACAATGTACGTATTGAAAAGGAGCAAATGGGCTGAACGAATTCAACGTACCATATATTATCTGCAGCTGCATGCTTTAGCACGTTTTTTCACAATTTATGATCAGAGAGGTTTTACCGGTCACAGGATAGAACGATGACTGAGGCAACGAATCGAACTACATATTAACAACGTATAGCTTCAACACTTCTAGAGCGCCACGTTAAAACGCGCTGGCGACCTAAACAACTAATATGCATACGTACTGTCACATACGTCACGAATGTCGCAGCTTTAAGTAAACAGCACCGAAAATGGCATATGAAATTTTGCAACGACCTGCAACATTGCGTAACATTTGACGCTCTTACATAAGTATAACTTAATACTATTAATAAAATGAGACAAAGTTGGGCTTAGCAAACGCATGGCAATTTGTCCCACAAGACGTTTTACAGCTTTTATGAATAGCCTAATCTTGCACATTTTTGTGACTTCCAGGAGGACTCGTCTTCCGTTTTCAGTACCGGAATTTGGCAGATCTGTTCAAGAGTAATAGAGGTTGGCCTTTGCCCATCACAACTTTCCGCCAAATACGGAAAATGAAGAGCCGGAAAGGAGTTTAAACTAATGAAGACATGTTGGAGGACTGTTCAGAAAGACTCGATATGAGACAAAAGCCGTGAGCATATACTACGCCTTAGTTCGCCAGGGCGACTACTGCAATTCTGCCTGCAGAATTATTTTATTTCACAGTCTGCTCTAAAACCGTATAAGCCTAATATTTAATACGAATAACTCAATGGGAAGTGGACTCACGGACCACAGTTTAACCAAGTTCGAGTAACTCAAGATTACTGTAGAAATTAAAGAACGGTGAAAACGGATAGCGATGGTGCCTTAGCAACCTTTGGCTGCAAATTACCGTTCAGAAAGATAAGCAAACCTTATTTCCGAAGCTGATACTCTGACGGATACCATAGACACGGGGATGACTTTAACGTTCACACAGTGAGAAGACAAATCGAAACGCAGCGAAATAGAAACTGTGGCAACGTAACAGTTTTATACACTAAGCTCGAACTGCTGCTCACACGTTGAATTAAAATGTTTCTTACGCTCGAAATCAACAGATAAAAGCATAACGTTAAAAATGAAATTCAAGATTGGTCATACTGTAGTCGTTGAATTAGTTTTCCCTTACGCTTATGAAGCTGCTTTCTTGAAAAGTGCCTGCGGAAATTGGAATTTCGCAAAAAGTAAACTTAGCATCGCATTCGTGCTTCAAGAAAATGGCAAAATAGGTAGCAATGCTCGAAAATGTTGCGAGCTAACTTTCCTCACGGGTTTAAGGTAATGGACCTCTTTTAGTTGCCTAAATTTTCGTTTCTGAAATTAGCAAGCTCGCTATATTAAAATGCAGACCATCGAGTTAGATTGCACGTAAATGTTCTACTATCGCTGAACACTTAATTCGTAGCAACTTAAGTGGCGGTGTACAGCTCATCAGTGCCTTAATTATTTTAGTTTTCAAGAAAATTTTTTTTCCATGCTATTATACGATTGCTGTTTTCGGTCCTGTCGGTTATGCGCCCCTACGTCATACTGTAGCTTTGCCGGCCATCCTGTTCCACTCTTCCCTGAGCCTAGGTTTAAACATAAGGCTCATATTTTGGCTTGGGGTCAGGTAAGGGCGGAACAGAATAGCCAGCATGCTTCCCAGTAAAGGCAGAACAGAATGGCGTCATGCTTAACAGAATAGAACCTGCATTTCTCAGACTGTGGGCGCATAACCGAGAAGAGCCGCTGATTTTAAATTAGTTATCATTTATTTGAATAAACAAAGGCTTACTCGCTCGCTCTGTCTGGCAAACCCGCTCTGCATAATCTTCGTTAAATTTTTACTGCTTCTCAGAAAGTATTCGAAACTCCGCGGATCTTTATCACAATGTATAACTTTACTGCGCAATCTGTCAACAAAAATACACCGTAACTTTGAGATTGAAAGGAATGTTAACAATTTCAAATATCTGGGCCAGCCAGCTTCTGCAGTATCGCGTCCGGAGCTCTGAAATAAACCATCGATCATGGAGCATAATCAAGAAAACTGTCAACTCTTACTCTTTCACTAATTCAGGCAAAAGTGCTCCCTTTCCTTTGCTTGGAAAATTGCTCAAAATATGGATCGCAATCTGACGGACCAACTTGGACGGATGAGTCTACGAAACAATTAGCCTCTTATTCAAACCTTCATTGGCGATGCCGTGTCAATTCACCTCCAGACTTTGCAGGACGTCCAATTTTGAACTTATGGCACCGCAGTGCTCCAGATCATTAGACTTCGCGTTATACAGTCCGGGAGTGCACTCTTCCTCACTGTCGATCATACATTCCAATCGCGGATGAGACTACGTACAAAAGTTGACAAAATTATAAAGCAAGAAAAAAAATCAATTCGCCAACAATCACCATAACATAGCTTCGAATAGCCAACAAGCTCCCTACAAGTTCAGGTTGTTTCATTTTTTCCAAATGCTCGCTGATCCGTTTGACAAAAGCGGCAACGCGGTTTATGGGTATCTGCAAATAAGGCGGTCAAATGACACTCTCCATTTGAGAACATTCGGTTTTGCCTCTTTTCGACGCTTATTGATTATCATATCCAAGCAGCGAAGGAAAACATGATATTCCTGCAGAAAGAGCTCTACAATATTTACAAAGTAGAACATTCATGGCAGGGAGAGAGGAATTAGACTAACCTCTCCGCTTCTCAGCCATCATTTTGGGAACAAGTGCGTATAAGAAGTTTTGGAAAAAGTATGGATCAATATTGAGCGCTTGTCCTTCATTCGATAGAACCATAAGTACAGTATGAATCGAATGGAGCGAATCTAAGACGCTCAAATCCTATGGGAAAGAAAAAACAATTGTCGCAAAGTAGCAACGTGCAATGCAACTTCTTAAAGCCTACCGACAAATTCAACACCATACGCATACTTGCAATGAGGCTATCGAAAAAGTCGACATTGATCAAGTGAGCAAACTTTGAAAGACCCGCCAGGACGGGCCGAAGTAAAGCACGTTCCGGTTGCCGACGCAAAACTCGAAAGTATATGTTGAATAGGTGCTCAACGATTTTTGTGTGCTAAAAAGATAAAAATTGCAACATCAGTCTCGCGAGTAAGATCTTCAGAAAGTCTCACGTAGCGCTGAACCATTAGTTCCGCCTCTTCGGCGTCTATTTCCTTAAGGTCGTACTGTAAACGCCTCAAGCTTTTGTAATACTTCCGTTTTCGACTGCTCATCTTTTTAAACGGGTCATCACCTTTCGAAGACTTTGTTTCTTCATCCGCAGAGGCGGACTTTTTGGCAGACTGGAAAGTTACAGACAAGTTGGCAAAAACAGGCAAGGTAATGGACGAAGGCCAATCGAACCATTAGGCGCAAGTGCAACAGTGTATCTAGCATTTCCGGACGTGTCCGCGATGACTTCTTTCGCATAAACTGATTAATAAACTTGACCGCGTCCAGAGAAACTTCTCCCGTTGTGTCCTCGTCAAACAATTGGCGAAAAGTATTGCAAGCAATAGTTCTGACCTAAAAAATGGAATTCTACAAAAAGACGTACAACTTGCGCATATTATCCATTACTGATAATTACACTGACCTATACTTGATCATTCTCTCTCTCTCTCTGACCTATAATTGGTATATCCATTCCTTTTCAAAATGGGTGCAGTACATTTCGACGCCTACAGTTCGACGCGCGATCCGTGCTAATGGAATCCGCTGTCTCACTTATGAGTGTCATCAGTGAACAATCTTCCTCTCGTTCAGGGCAGCGTGCATTATATTTCGCTAGCCATGCTTTGCAGGTTTCCTTTCGGGGATTTTAGTTGTCATTCTGAGCTGTCATGGGATTTTCTTATTTGTTTTGTCGTATCTCATGCTGGCACGTTTCCTCAGGGCTTCCTTTCCGTCCGGTACGTTTCCACCAGGTACATTCCCATTGGTTAACCATAAATTTTACCGAGTAACTGTCGCCGCGACAGTCATCTGATAAAATATATCGTTACAGGGCAATGGAAATGTACCTGGTGGAAACGTACCACTCGCAAAGGAAGCTTTGAGGAAACGTACCAGCATGAGAACTAATGCGCCTCCGAGAGGACACATTAGAAACATCGCTAACCAAACACCATGCACGCTGGCCTGAACCAAACGAGGGTTGCCCATTGACGGCATTCATAAGTCACGCACAGGATTCAATTAGTACGAATCGCCTGAGCATCGAATCGTACGCGTCGAACTGATCTGCTTCGTTTCAAAGTCGTTCGCGTTAAATATATTTACGTACTGATACACTAAATATGAAACCATCAATAGTTCTTTTTTCAAACCAGCTTAATTAACATAATAACGAAAAGTTGAAGACTGCAAGAAACTCATTAATATTCAAGAATTTAAAAAATTGATACAATCGCCGCTCCCCGACTTACCGTAGCATCTCTACAATTCATCAATGGTATTAGAACGACTAAAAGGTTATTTCGATAATTGAAGTGAGGATGTCGAAGCAGCAGAATGCTGTATTGCTTCAAAGCGAGAATGCCCAATTGCTCATTTATAACTTGTTGTCGATTGCCCTTTACCCCTACAACAAAAGGTGGCCAACTTTTCAATAAAAGAAAAAGTCACACTATATCAACTTTACTTCTAATGAGCTTCTCCAACAATTGCAGATACTTGCGGTATACGGACAATAAGGAATGCTCGTAGTCCCATATCTTCTTCGTCTCCTTTTTCATCTATGCAAAAAGTTGTTATCTTTATTAATACGTTGCGATGCTCTTAACGTTCTCCTTACTTGCTGGGCCATCTCCTTTCCGCTTGGCGCTCTAATCGAATATCCCGGCACAACATCGACAAACACTCGCGTCAAAGAGGTTATGGTCAATTTTCCCGCGGTTAAAAGTATTTCCGGATACTTTCGTCCATGCACGATGTCAAACAGTCTTTTCAAGCGGGACATCTACAACTGCAAATATTGACCAAAGCAAAAAGATCCGCTAGTCTCATTTTGCTTACATTTTCGCCTGGATTGGCGATCACTTGCGAACATACGGTCGCAATCTCCGCTTTGCAGTCGTTCAAAATTTTCCGACGCATAGCGTATACGCTGATCAAATCGGTGGGTTTTTCGTCATGAATTGACGGCTGAGGAGTTGAACAGCCAGCAGTGGTCGGCTCCGATTGAGCAGACTGTTCGTTCGATTCTTTGACAAGGATCAGCTTTCCGGAAAGCGTTTTCAAAGGTAGCAGAAGACGTCCCTTTTCGGCAATCGGTTGTTCTTGGCCTTGGGATTGATGCTGCGATTCAAAATCTTCGTAAACGTCTGCCACGTCTTTAGCCTCTTCGCTACAAGTTGAAATCATTAATATCTACTTGATGAGCGGATATCACAAACTCGTCTGAAGCTTGCTGGGTCGGAATTGTAAAGTCGTAATCAGGGTCCAACATATCAAGAGGAAGGGGTTCCTCATCCAGTTCATCATCATCATCATCATCTGAGTAGCGCACTCGCCTAGCTTCCAACAAATCTTTATCAAGCTGCTCATCTCGTATACGACACTCTTCGAAATGGGCTCTCCGTTTGAGCGCCCTACGAAAACGGCGGTCACGTTTTTTCAAAGGCGTCCCCTTTTTAGCCAATTTGGTCAATCGTTTATTCTCCACTTTAATGTCAATAGGATGACGTCTTTTTCTATGCCTTGATTTCGTCATTGCGGCTGAAAACTAAACCAAAACATTTCGTATGCCCGGCAAGAAAGTAACGAACCAATAGGCGAACATAAAAACAAAAAGTCAAACATTTTTCAGTAACTAAAAGAGCAAGCATCACAGCCAAAACGACTAGAAATTGAGGGACCTAAGGGGGTGGACCTCGCTGGCGTCATCGCCTTTCGACGGCTTCCCAACAGACGCTCCAATTTGAGGAGGACAAGAATAATACAAGCTGCAGCCGCAAGAGCTACAAGACCTAGAATAACAAAGAAGGCAGAACCAAACCTGCAATATAAATATGCTTTTTATCAAAACAATGCTCTTAAGCAATAAACCTGAATACTGGAGGCTTTCTGGACCCAACAACTCGGCCGTACTGATACAATGTCTTATGCAAATGAATGCAATAAATTGTAACCGCACAAGTAAGCAAAGCGCCTGCAGACGGTTAGTTACGAGTTCAACTGCAAAGTGGAAAGAAGAACACACTAACCAGTTGAGGTGCACAACAAGTAAAGATTGGATAAACGAAAATTTTGCTCCTTTGGTTTTGCAAGTACAAACCAAGAAATGTAGCATACAGTCCCGACACCGCTCAGCACCGACGCGACCGCGAGGATAATGGAAAATGCCCATAACACCATTGACCAAGAGATGTTTCCTTCCAGTATGCCATTCCAAACTAAGTTGTTATTAATAAAAACTGTTAACACGAGCCAACAAGGCAACAGCGTTAAAGCTCAACTACTGAAGGAGAATGCTTTTCCCGGCAGCTGAGCCATTCCGAACAGAAAACCCAAACGAAGGAAGCTGGCGGGCGAGTCATTGGTGGCAGATGACCACGTAGCAATGACCAAGCTTTGGCATCCAAGCGTCCACAAAAAACCACCGCTGATGATCGTATACAGCAAAATCACCGGCAAAAGTTGCCAACGGTAATTAATATTCATGGAAACGACTGGACGGGAATGTCAACTGAAAATTTAAATAATAAAACAAAAAACAAAAAAACAAAAACAAAACAAGTAAGTAAAATATTGCTGGACGTTGGAGCAGGACAACGTAACTTCATTCTGTTCTGTTACAACAAAAAATTGATAGCGAATGGCGATGACGAAAACTAGAAAGGGCATGAAGCCTCCATTTCTCTCAATAAGGACGCATTCATAACAGGACAATTGGGCGTAACAAAGCAAGAAGAAATTTTTGAACTGTTGCACTGATCAAAATAAATCATGTCTCGGCAAGAGCGGATTTACTTTTATGCAAATTCTTACTCTCAAAGTATGAAAAACGTTGGTCGATAAGCATGAGAACTGACGAAGCATTAAAGCAAAAATTAGCAGCGAACTTTGACAATTCATTAATAAATCAGCAAGCTAAAGCTTCCCTGCTGATGTATACATATTTTGTTACGTACCCACGAGCTATCTGAAAGCGGGAAAGGAAGCTTGAAAATGTATTTCGAAAAAATGCAAACTCAGAAAAGCTTAAGACACTTCAGGTATAAGAGATACAAGAGACCAAGGAAGTGATTCGCGAAAAATTAGAACCCAAAAAAGCGCGTATTACAAGAAATGGCCATTGCAAGCCTACACTCGCTAAGCGGATTAAAAGATTCGGCAAAACAGCGTGCAGCTCAACATGTCACTTTGTAAGCTACACAAACGTTAACTACAATGGAACAAGAATTGACATCTACCTAATGGAGTGAATGAGTATTCAAAGGAGGCTTCAAAGAAAGGATTTACAACGAGAGACACCGTATGCCAATAAGGATTGTCAGGTTGACAAACTTAGCGAAGCCGGTGAAGAAATCTTTAAGAAAAGCAGGTTCGTTGATGGAATATACAGTACTCTCTCGAGACGGTACTACCGGGAAGAATTGGTTCGGTGATCTCGCGTCTTGGATATGCTTTGTACGCGTTGTTTCCACCAAACTGGCTTGTTTAAGCGCAACATTTTTTGTTTTAAGGATTACCTTGGCGCAAAGCAAGGCCGTAGTTTCGCTGAAAGCCGCCAATTATTGCCGAAACAATTCCCATCACTTCGGCATGCCCTTTAGGCGCTGATTCGTCGCGTCGAGCATCAAGCGGTGTCTGGCCATCGTTTCCGCGCATTGTTTTGCATTTATTTAGCAAGCCAAGTGCAACCATCGGTCGGGAAGTTGCCTTTGCAGTAACTGCATTTTGCTCGTTTTCTGCTGCCGGTTTCCCAAAGGGTTTGCATAGTAGCATTGAATAAGGCGTGTACAGCTTCGCATTGCCACTTGAACATGTGCGCAAACCGTAGGAATTTTCTTTTCCTTTGAAGATAATGCCCATTTCAAAGTAGTCTTTCAGGATCGCCGGTTGATCAGCTAACGGTGAACGTTGATTATAAGTGCGATTATTTGATGATGATCTCCGCCGAAGTGAATGGGTCCATTTATTGCGGTGTCATGATGAAAATGGACAACAAGTATGCTTTTCCAGACTTTCCCTACGCTTTGACAAACAGATCCTTTTTCTGCGGCAGCTCCGATACGGATAATTCATTCGCAAAGCGCTTAGATTTATGGAAGTCTTTGGCTTCCACTTGCGAGCGTGACGACATACCGGATGATCCAAAAGTGGTTTCAGCTGTGGTGCTACGAAAAATCGAGAATAGCAACTTGGGCAGTAGCTGCGCCGCTACGGAATGCCTAAATGGCATTAACCATTACTTGAGACCAAAGTATGATACACCGCATCTTGGCAAAAGCGTAGTTTCGTTTGACATTTGCCGCGTAGACGTCAAAGGAAGTTTCCTGCTTCGACAATTCAAGCTTTGGAATCGCGTTTGCGTACCATTGGTTCCGCTACGGTTGACAATGGAGTCAAGAAGAAAGCGGCGGCTGTACGTCCTTGCACTTTGAAAATAACCTACGGGAAAAGAGCTCGTAAAAAGACCACTGTGATAAACATGCCGGATGAATACGCTGGTACAAGTAAGCAATTCGACTCGTAGTAATTTCATTCAACAAATGGGCTTTCATAATTAGGTGATCACAGTAGCAATGATAATAAGCCTAATGATAAGCAGTCAGATAAGGCAAGTGTAGAATCTGTTGGTCCTATAGAAAGGCCTCGTCGTCTCACAGGTGTCCAAAGACGATTTAGCGTAGGTGACGTAGTTTGGGCAAAAATGAAAGGCTACTCGCATTGGCCGGCGGAGATTCATCGTCTCGGTGAACGAAAGTTGTGCGTCCTATGGTGTGGTTCGTCCGAATCGACCGGTATCGTACCTGTTGGGGCCGTGGAGCCGTTTCAAGATAAATTTGCCGATCACTACAACCCAAAGCATACTCGGGCTTATCAGAATGCCGTTGCCGTCGCTATGGTAAAGGAGATTTTCAATCTTAGAGCAATTAGGCATTCTGCGCTACTGTCAAGCGATTGCCAGGATAGTTTGCTCGATCTACTTGCTTCTCTTTGCCCTAAATGCCATTGTGACCGAATGTATGTAAATTAACTGACGGGTGAGGAAACGAATTGGCACGGCCAGCAGCCCTGCCTGTTAATTGTAATAAAAACATGAAATGTCGCAATGTATAGAGCAGTAATTTTAAATCTTGAACTGCCAGCAAGAAAGTAAACCTTCATGTATATATATGCATGACTCGCCAAATACGTAATGGTAAAGTTATTTAAGAACTTTTTTAAAGTCTCTTATTGCATCCACAAACTTATTTATGCATACAGTCGATCGTTCTAAGTTCATGACAGTTGGGACAGTTAGAAGTAGAAGTGTTTAGCATCGCTGAAATCTCGGGGCAATGTAATACTATGGTTCGACAGTTGGAGTAATTTTTCTTTGAGAAGCAAGGAAGCTATTCCGTCAAACAATGAGTGCTCAGCTTGCAGTGTGCCATGGAATCTTGCTTGTCCTCCTTTCTTCTAGCAACAGATAAGGCTTGTCATGAGCTCTTGGTACCCGTGTCCGTTTGGGGCGCTTTGCATTCCAAGTAGTTTCCAAGACCATATTGAAGTTTTAACGGGCAGGCCAATATCCTACGTGTTGAGTGGACACCAGCGGCTTTTCCGCTTTGGCAAAAAGGCTAAGTATAACGACTATTGACTTCATGCTGAATTATGATGTCGAACAACTTTTTACGAGAATCCATATGACAGAGCAATCAGCATTCCGAAAGAGAAGCGCTCAGCCAATAAGAAATCATCTGTAGATCATAGATTCTCTAAAACTTACGAAGGTATCTCGTTTTAAATGAATATTATGCCAGTGTGAGGAAGGCGTCTGAGGAAGCTTCGGCGCATTTAGCGATCGAAGATAATATACTCTTAATGTGATCGAAGCTGCATGTCGTTTAAAGCACATCGTACGAAATCAGTTTCTGCTGCTATAGGCGCCGTAGAAAGGTAATTAAAATGCGGTTTAATTAAAATGCTTTGACAATAAAATCGCCCTATGAGATTGAGGCAACGGGACGTCGATAGTACGATCGCTTCGTTGAGGGCGAAGTAGTTGAGGCTGTCATCGTTCCCATGAAAGCTACAAGACCCTTCCTCGGTGAAGAATATCGTTGCTATCAATGCACTCTTTAAATGGAACAATGAAGCTATACTGCCGCGAGCCCATAAGGCTAATCTCCGCGGTTTTATCAACACATCGGCTTAATGAAAATGTAGATCGTTTTTAAAACTGAGCGGTAAAAAACTTATCACGAAACCATTGCACTTAATTTGCCGTCTACTTCTGCTGATAACGGTTTGAATCGATTATGGTAATTCTAGTAAGTTGGCAAGTAAAAGTTAGTGCAGGGAAAACAGTGTGCTTCTATTTTTGTTGATGACAGTTTGCATTAACTATAAAGTGTGGGGCATAAAGGCAACCAAAGAAGACAGGTGCTAATTGAGATAAGCTTTGGAGAAAAACAAGTGCATATATAACCATTGGTGGTTATGCAGCCTTCTATTCTGGCTGATAACAATTCGAATCAATTATGCTAATTTTAACACGTGATAATAGCTGATAAGTAAGAGTCAAAGAAGAAAAGCAACGCGCATTTGCCTCTGCTGATAAGGGCTCGTATAGATTATGCAAATTCAGATAAGTGGTGCGTGAGAAGCAAAGATAAACAAAGAGCTACAGGAAAGCAAGTCCATGCTTACCTCCGTTAATCGTAGAGGCAACTGAGTATGAAAAGACTGTCGACTCGTTGTCTCCTACTTCTGCTGATAGCAGTTTCAATTCAAAATGTTTGACAACTAACGTAAACAACGGGAAAATAAAATATTTCCTCCTCTAACTCTGTATACATTAGAGACTGAAGTAAACAGAAGAAAAACAAAGTTCTCTTGGAAGGTATGGATACGAAATGGAAGTTTTTGGGCTGATCAATCATAACAGAGCTGAATGAACTTACAATGAACCATTGATACTTATTTAGCCTTGAAATAACGACGATATGCTTAACAAGTCCCATTCCCAACGATAATAAGTAGAAATCGCTTTAAGAGCAATTGTACTAAATGAACAAGCAACTCGTTGATAAATGAACACTTAAGCTGTTCAACTGACTGCCTTATCAATAAATAAAATTATGGTGAAACATTCGGCTGATAGCGGATAGGATGTCAGTCCCTAAAATTGATTGGATGATAAGAATTTGAAAATTCAAAATGCAGCTGCTCATTTACAGCTGCATTAAAAAAAGTCTAAAGCATCAAAGCTTTACGAGAGCCTATCTTTGACAGTAAGCAGCGCATTTGAAAACCAATTCCAATAACGCGGCAAATGGTGTGCACGTCAAAAGAGAAGTAACGCAGTTTCTAAGCGGTGTACAGCAATGCGGGAAAAGGTGCTCCTAAAAGGCGGGTAGGTATACGCTAGTCAAAAAGCGAAAAAATGATTCGCATTAAGGAGGGATGTATAAAAGGTCGGTCATTTGGCCATTTCAATGTTGAACGAACCGTCGGATCGTTGCTGCACTCGGAAGTTGTCCGTCGATAAACCGAACGGCTTAAGAATTACGTTGCCAAGGTTTTTCAATTGCGACATCATTTCATCTTTCATCTTAGTGTCCCTCTGCTCAATTCTTCGTTCAACCTCCTGCAATAGCAATGCAAATAAACAACTGAGCAAAGGATACTACTGTAGGTATAAACTTGTAAAGAACGCCGCACGCTCGTATCGGTTGGACATTGCGTAAGAATTAATTTTAAATCTTCAACCGCCTTTTCCAAAGTTTTTTCGTCCTGCTGATACAAGCTGGCTCGCCGTCGAAGGACGCGCATATAGTTTGGATCGAAACTGAGCGCCATGTTGCAATCCTCTATAGCCATCGACGGCCTGTTCTAAACAACGGCAAAGCGTTAACAAAAAATAGCCAACAATAAAAGAAAGCCCGCCCTTACCATATTAGTGAAACAAGCTGCACGGTTACCGTAAAATACCGCCCTCTGTTCGGAAAAGGACGGAGGACAAGTCTTGAGCGCCTCAGTGTACAGCTTTGCGGCGTCGTAGTAATTTTTGCTTTTAAAATACTCATTGCCTTTTTCTTTCATAGTCATTGCTTCCTCCTTGCGTTCCTGATTGGTTAAAATGAGTTGACAAAGCCGTCTAAACCATTTAAACTCACCAATTTAGTTTGTTCGTCCATTTCGAGTTCCAACTTGATTAGCAGGTCCTCGTTTACCGTATACATTTGAATTTCAGCGTCGACGCCATCGCATGCGCCCTCTTCGTTTTCGCACTTCTCCTCTACGGCGTCGGGGTTATCCATTGTAGTTCTTAAAGTTCGGGTGAAAAGATTTTTCAATCGATTAGTTCAGACGTAGGCACGGCAAAGACCGGTTGTAAGATCAAGTTTCGTAATAGGAATTGTTTAATTCATTTTACAACCGCTTCTTGAGTCGATTCTTCTTCTGACAAATCCTTTAGCCTACCAGCAGGTATGCGAGCCGCAGTTTCTTCCGACACCGGCTTTGCCAGCAGTAAATTTTCAGTATTATACTTCGCAGGCACTTTCCCTTTGAACATCCGACCCTTTGCGTCCATGGCGTAGTTGAAATCGACCGGAGACTCAAGCGCTTGCTCGATCATCTCATCCATGTTGTCAAGCGTAACGAAGTTTTTCGATTTTTCCTGCCGTGATTGAAGTCCAGCTCAATGTACCTAATTATTTCATATACTGTAAAACTTACAATCCATTCAAGAACTTCCTTCTCCCTTTTCGCCAATTCCGCCAGGGTTTCTTCCACGTGTTTATCAACCATGGCTACAACTTCCTCTTCCATTTTTCGACGCTTCTCGGCTGCTTGGGCTTCTCTGCACGAGCAGCGTCGTCAACAAGCGCCTCAAGAAAAAAAATTTACCTCCTATCCGCCTGCTGCTCGTTTAGGGCATCGTTCTCCTCAAGCAACGCTTTGAATTCTTTTGCAATCTCGTCCTGATAAGACGCGCTCGCCATACTCTCTGACTGCATGCCGGCAAGGCATTCCCGATAGTATTCTCTAAAGGTTAAAGAAAACAAAACTAATAGCAGCAATAATCAGCCATGGAAAAAGTAACCGCTATTTTAAACTTACCGTATCGACTTGACGGCGCAGTTGTAAGCGTGCCGTCTCCAAAGCATCTCTTTAACCTCTTCGGGATCCTGCCATGGTATGTGCATAACTCGATATAGTTTAGATTTCGCCAGCGGTAGATGCGGAGGTTTCCTGCAATGAGTTCAACAATGCACTGCGCTTTTAATGTATTGGAATGGTAAAAATAAAAGAGCCTATGGGGCAGACGGGCTCTGTTGCTTCTTACATCTGTAGGTGATAAGCTGTATGCGTATTACTTTCTACATAAAACAAAGCCAACAGCATTCCACCATTTCTTAGGCTTTCGAGAAACATATCGAAGCAACAGCAGGATGCCAAAACCCCTTCGGAAAAACTTACAGAAGCAAAAGAGATGCAAATTAGCTTCTCATGTAGATCAGTCCTAAAATAGGATACGAGCATTTCGGAAAGCGTCTGTACGGTTTCAAGATAAGCGTTTTTCACCAACGAGGGACGATCGTAACCTTCCCAAGGCAAAAGGTAGGAAATAAAGAAAACAGGGAACAACAGCAGCTTAAGAAGTTCAACCATTACTGACTCAGACATTGAATTCTAAACGGCTGGTCAACGCTGCTGGCATTTATTATTATCGAGAAAGAGAATGCTGAATCTGTACATACCCAGGCTTTGGCACCCGTCGACTTATATGACGTCTTTGCAGGCAAATAGAGCGCAAAACACCGCCTCGGCTAACCAATTGACTCATTTGGCCTTCAGCTTCGAATTTGAGCAGTACCGTCATAAAACGCGTAATTTAAAAATTTTAAATTCAAATAAAATACCCATAAGATATACGCTATTACTATTACGCAAGAACAAAGAGTTCACACGATCAAGCGTACGCAATGCCTACAGTAGGGATAACGATGTTAAGGTTGTTACTCGATTAATGTTTCGCTCTGCGCCTGCCGGGGTAGGTGACAAACATACAGACCGAAAACGACAATTTAAAACTTACACTTAAACTGCTCTGAAAACAAACAATTCCATTTATTCTTCAGCTTTAACTCACTAAGCGGTTACTTCTATTACAGTATGACAGCTACCTGCTATTCATTAATTAGGCATTCTTGTTTGACCATTCGGTTTTAGTTTTACAACGGACATGGTGGGTATCATTGAGGGGATGCGGTAGTAAAATATTTCAGTGTTCACTTGCAGAGCGCTTTCCCTGTTGACGAAAACGCACAGGCTAACGGCCCGATGGCGCCGGGCGAACAGCCAGTTGGTCCGTTGCAAGATTCCACCGAAGACATGACCAGCCAAGACTACTACTTCGACTCTTACGCCCACTTTGGCATTCACGAGGTTCGTTTGTTGAATGTTTTTAAAATACTATTGCTCCAACGCCTATTCTCTTTTCGATAGTCGGCCGCCGAAGCTTACGAGTTTAAATTCATTTTTTAAAATTTCCAGTTTGCCTTTACGTCAGCCGACCAATGGCATTGTTTCAGGAAATGCTCAAAGACGAAGTTAGAACGTTAACCTATCGCAACGCGATCTACCACAATTCGCACTTATTTCGAGGGAAGGTCGTCTTGGACGTTGGCAGCGGTACAGGCATATTGTCCATGTTTGCGGCCCATGCCGGCGCCCGTCGCGTTATCGGGGTGACTCCCTCTCGATTTGTAAACATCACAACAGTTCGGCATGTTTACTTGGATTCTAGATTGAATTTTCAAAAATCGCCATCCAATCGCAGGAAATCATCAAGCAGAATCGACTGGATCACGGTAGGGTCGTGGGCACGCCTTTATACCTTACGCTCACTGCCAGTTTCAGTGATTACGATTGTGCAGCAAAAGGTTGAGGATGTTGCCGAGCTGCCCGACGGAATTGACAAGGTGGACATTATAGTATCCGAATGGATGGGATACTGTCTGTTCTACGAATCAATGCTTAATACTGTCATCTTCGCTCGCGACAAATGGCTGGTAATTTCTATTTTGATTTTCAGGTTTGCCTACTAGCAGTAGTTTTATTTTTTTGCTTAGAAACCCAACGGGATGATATTTCCCGATCGAGCGTCGCTGTTTATTTGCGCTATCGAGGATCGTCAATACAAGGACGAAAAGATTAATTGTAAGATGACTTTTTTTGAACCATCGAACCTACTTGTCTTTTTTCCTACTGTAGGGTGGGAAAATGTGTACGGTTTCGATATGTCAAGCATTCGAAACGTCGCCATGTCGGAACCTCTCGTTGACGTGGTCGATCCAAATCAAGTAGTTACAAATTGCTCGCTGCTGAAGGTACCTATTTACCATTTACGGCAGTGTATACTGGCAAAGGCGAATTCGTCGTTTAGTCGGTCGACTTGTACACTGTTAAAGTAGAAGATTTAACTTGGACAAGTCCGTTCAAGCTTGTTGCCAATAGAAACGACTTCATTCAAGCTATGGTAACATTCTTCACGGTCGACTTCACCAAATGCCACAAACCGATCGGCTTCTCCACCGGTCAGCTCTAAGGCGTTGACCGCAGTGCGTGTTTAACGAGTGTGTCTCCATCTTCAGCGCCCGACAAGCGGTACACTCATTGGAAGCAGACAGTTTTCTACTTAGAGGATTCCATTACCATAAAACGTGGCGAAGCTGTAAATGGCACAATGTCCGTTCGACCTAACGAGAAAAACAATGTAGGGGAAAAGTTGTCGTTTGTCTTACTGTATTTTAATTTTAGCGAGATCTCGACTTCGAAATGACCGTCTCGTTTAAAGGAGACTTTTGCGACTTGGAAGAAAAGAATGCCTACCATATGCACTAACAGTGTGCGTTTCTGCTTTCGGACCTTTAATATACGCATAAGCGTGGTGAATAAAACGGAACTCGCTTTGTAGTTAGTTGTAGGTTGCGCGTGCTCGCGGAGCGCCGAAAAGTCGACGAAACAACTTAAGTTCGACAATAAGGGCAAATGCCTTAAAAGGAAGTTGAAGTATGAATTAAGCAACTGAGAAGCATTGCTTACGTGAAGTAGCGAAGCCGCAAAAGCCAGCGCGGCAATGAACCAACAATTTTGAATTATCCAAATTGTCACTTTCTCATGGCAACCCTAAAACCGAGTTGAGGAAGCTAAAATTTAAATTTTTACCCCTAACGAAGTACCTGTTGATAAATTGCCAATGGCGGTTGCTTCTCGTAAGGGAATTCCTGACATCGATCATCGATCGGATGCAAATTGTAGGGAGGATAGCTGTTCTGCCGTTGGGTGCAACAAGATATGGGCACAAAGTGGATCATGCCGGGGCTGTGCGTGATTTGCCAATAGCTGAGCAAATAGTCTTGCGAATTATTCGACCCGCAGCACTTGTGCTGAAGAGGCGATGCCTTTATAAAATACAAAAGATAATCAAGGTCTTACGTAAAATTGTACAGTATCCATAAGGTTGGTAGCCCACTGTTCGCGACCGTACCTTCGATGAACCAAGTGGTAAAGATAGCCGTCCATTCTGTTTGCCACCTAAAATGCACCCACATAGGTAGCAGCGAAACTTCAGGGCGCTATACCTTATCGAAGAAAGCGACTGCCAGAAATGAGGCTATCAAAGTTGCCGCCGTCGTGAGCACCAGAAGGAAAGAATTCTGAATGGAAATAACTTTACGAAATAATCAAGGGCACGTCGATCGTGCATACAAATCCAATTATGCATACGGCATTTTTGCAGGAGCCAAAGCAGCCCAGAACGACAAGGAGAAATGAAACGGCTGAACAAGCGGTGAGCATAGTCACTGAGGTTTGCAGCAACGGGTCATCTTCGTGATAGCTCACGTAGTCAAGGGCCACACGACGTCGAGGGTCCAACTGCATCCAAAGGCATATTGCAAGAAGAGCCAGACCGTATACCTTCACGCAAGGTCGGACATCAACGAGCAAAGGCAAAAGATGCGCGAAAAGGGACTTACGAAAAGTAGGCAACAAAGAAAGATGGACCAAGCTTTCAAACAACTGATCGAAACGCGACTGCCCATGGTTACAACCAGCGATTTTGTAGCTGGAGGAATCTTGTTGGTCAAAGATGCAACGACAAGGATACTTGCTTTTCCAATCGATCTGGATCAAGGAAAATGCAGCAACCCAATTCAAAATCGTGCCTACGACCTTAAATATTCTTCCTGAAGTGCGAGACTATTCGACTTACGGAATACCTTTCGAATACGAGCGAACAATGGAAAGCAGTGAATGGAGACCCCATCGGCAAGATCTTCACCCAATGCTTACTACCAATGAAATCAGGAGGCCATTGTTTCGCATTTAAGAATTGAAACGTCTTTTTACGCAATACTATAGCGCAGAAACGGAGGATAGGCTTTGTAACAGGGCGAGTAAAGTAAACCTTAAAGATAAGCAGGTTGCATTACACGAATACACTAAATGCAACAACATCATTGCATGCGGATGAGAAACCCGCGTGCATTTGTTAAATTTATCTATGATGCGCTTTGGATGACAACCATATCAACTTTAAGTGAGCAAAAAAACAGAAATGCATCTTACGGGAGCAGCCCAACTTGCCGGGGTCAAATGGGCATGGTCGGTCATGATTTTCTGTACCCGTTGCCATTCTGTTCCCCCGCTGGGCATAGCTAGACATGTTCAGCTTAAGGCACGCCCCAGTTTGACCACGGGGCCCAATCGCCCTTTAATGTAAAGCGGCCAGTCACCATAACTGCAAGCACATATGCGGTCCGCATACGATTGCACCACACATCTGTGTTCATCTGTTAGGCTTAGCAGAAGGCACGGAACGGCAATGGGCAGAGAAATCGTCATGGACAACGTCAAGATGGTATATGCCCGCATTTTTAAACTCAGACAAACAACTAGAATACAGCAAATAGTGAATTTATGTACGCAGTTTAACTGCCTACAAAACTAAACATTTCGACTGTGCTTTTCTTGAAGGACAAGAATTCATCGTGCTATTTACGCGGAATTCAAAGCAACAACAGGCGAGAAACATTTGCTAGATTAAAAATTTAAAAAGTTGATAGTCGAAGCGGAAGGCAAAATGGAAAAATTTGGGCATTAATAATTAAGTGTAAAGTGTTAAAGATGCTCAGGTTGTATTACTAAAGTCAGTTTGCGTTAATCGAAAATGTTAATAATTTATGAGAAACAGCTTTTCTTGCATCCCGAAAGTCAATTCTTGTCACACAGCTGCAACGAAAGCTCGTTCAGCTTCAGCCTTATTTCCCTCTTCATCGACCGGACATCTAACGTTCGGATAGACTTTCTGCTACTCTCGCTATGAATGTGAGAGCAAAATATTGCAACTAGTACTTTAAAGACAAGAATACGTCCACGTTTTTTACGTAGTATTCAGTGCAGGAAGCAGCGCAGGAAATTTTGAACTTTCGAAATAGATGCAAGTCTAATGATGCGCAGGTTGTATTACGATTTAAAAAACTAGAATGGTTGTGCGCTGAGTTCAAAATGGGCTCCATGAGGGCAAGCATGTTTGTATTTTAGGCGCGAGTGAGCTTCAGAGTGCGATAGGTGAATGATGAACATCCGCTTTGTTTTCAATAGCGGTGACTTGCTGTTCCTATGGTTCGTGCTGTCCCAAAAGCCGTCGATATTTTGTTGGCACTGGCTTTAGTAGAACACAAAGATTAACCTTCGGTCTGTGATCATCCATCCGCAAAACCCTACCATTGATCTTTCCTGATGCTCATGTTCTTGCCGCTCGGCGCTACTCAGCGTGCAGTGGGGTCATCGAACGTGAGCATCACGAAAGTTGGGTAGTGTAGTGGAATGGACGTCTAAATACCCTTAATCTTTCCTAAGAAGCTATCGTAAGTGTCCTCTGGGATCTTTCCTGTTTGCTGCCCACGAGTCATATTGTAACTTTTCCTAAGAGCCTTCGCCTAAGCCTCAGGAACTGTCGTCACAGTAGCTTGGCTTAGGAAAAGTTACAGTATGACTCGTGGGCCGCAAACAGGAAAGATCCGTCCTCTGAATCTCTACAAACAATGGAAGGTGGGAGACATTATCTCTATTGTTAAAGCCATCCTGTCAATCGATTCTCTTCATAACATCTCCACTTTATTGCTTTAAGGACAAGAATTGGCATTTTTAGTGTAGAAGATTATGATCAGCCCATTTTATTGAACAAACCATAAATACATGAAACATTATTTTTCCCACAATCTTCATGATACAAAACGGCGTTCAGGCGTTTCCGCCGGTAACGTAAAGTACATTATTAAAGATGCGCAGGTTGCTTTCTATAAACGCGCTAACATTAGGCTACATTCGTGTTCAAATTGTGTTATAAGCATTAATAAATAACCGCTTGAACCGGTTCTGAATAAAAGCACGTTTAGTACTGTAACAGGTTGACTGATACGGCGGAATGCCAAACTGAATTTTTAAAGCTACTTCGGAAAAATTGTATTTTTTCATGCAGCCACGAAGGTAGCTTCGTTGGTATCGATTTTTTTAAAAAACGTAAACAACAGAATAAACAAAGAAGGTTTTCTACGGTTCGCAGACAAAAGTCATCATCTCCAAACCGACAACATTGTTGGCGGCGAGTTCTTTTCTTTGCAAATATCCCGCGACGGAGAAGGCCTGTTCCGAGGGCATCGACAAGGCAGGAATGGACATTCTCAGACTTGCGTATTGCTTGAAGGGCGGTAGGAAATCCCGACCGCTGATTCCTTTAAAAGGAAAAGGAAAAAATTCATTATTTTAAAAAATTAAATTTATACCCTGATGCTCTAATCTGTCGGCGATGATTTCGTACGTGTCCAATTGCTCGCTGGCCATTTGTTCAGCCGCGTCCGATGTCGAGTTGTCTTTACCATCCGCTGAACCAGTGATCGCCGATTGTTCATTCAATGCTGCAACGATACTTCTGTCGCGTCCGAGCGTACTACGAAAATACCACGGATCGAACAGATTCTGCTTTCCTATTTCAAATGGACAATTTCCATACGGACGCATAGTGAAGCCATAATTGAGAACCTACCGTAACGTTTTGACGGGGCAGGTTTCACGTTGAAAGGACCGTTGATCTGCCGGATGAATGCTGCCAAATTTCGATGGACAACATTTCGAGCACTCAAAAAGTCCGCCTGCGACATGTGACTATGAAAGCTTGGATTCAAATAGGCAATCTCCTTCAGCAGATCGTCTTCCAAAGCGGAGCCGCTCCCATAATACTTTTCGAATTGTCGCTGAAGATTCGACTTCAGCGTTTGAAGCAACTTACTGTCCGATTCGTTACGAGCGAGACAGAGTTTCCTCAATTGCTGTTCGCACTAAAAGTTGACGAATGAATAGCGAGGGGGAGCTGACCAAAATATGCCATTGATAACTTCGGGCTCACATTTTCAAGAATGAACGCTGACAAACCAGTACAGCAGAGTTAATTCTTTAAAAGCGTCTCATTCAAAAATAAATATCACAGTTTGACGCAACAAGAAGTTATTAATGCTTTGCATGAACTTAACTAATATGCATACTGAAGTGACGACGCTACGTCACGGAGTCACAAAGCGTTCGTTATGATCCCCAGTCGGCTTTGCCCCGCGTGTACGGCAGCCTCGCTATACTTTCATTTTTACAAAATATTATGAGTCATGCCAATGTTACGTCGAAGTAGAGCACGTGGCGCGCTGAATGGTCACCTTTAAAAAACAAAGTTGACGCAATATCTGGCTTTTATGAATGGCCGTTCATTGAGGAAACCGAAAGAGCATAATTCAAAAGTTGCGCATTGTCAACCTACTCGGCAGAAATAGATTACAATATGAATGAGCATTGCAAAATTGAAACCAACAACTTAACCAAGACATTTATTAATAACACGATAGTTAATATTGCCTGTCGTTCAATGACGTAATTTTGAGAGACAAAGACCGGACCTGAGGGCTCCTCCATAGTTGCCCATTCAGAAAAAAGGCTCACGTGGAACAGCTGACCTAACTGACACGGCGTTGACTGTATTTTACTGTTCATTAAATAAAACTGAATAATTGATTGATACTCAAAAAGCAGTTTTTACGAGTGAGTAAAAAGTGAGCAACCATTCAGTGATTCATTTTCGCGTAGTAGCAAACTAATCATTATTAATGAGCTCATCATTAATTCATAAATGCAGCAAAGTGAATTTTAGCATACAGGTCGATCGATTAGGCTAAAAAATATCACTACGAGCAAAACCATTGCCGTATTCTTAAGATGAGCGTGAGGAAATGTTGACGGCGATCTTAATGGACTTACCATTACAGCCAATCCAACTGTAGGATAGCGGAAGGCGCTGAGCACATTCACAGCGGACAGAAAAGGGAGTAGCACACTTTGAAGGTCTTTCAGGACGCTCCAATCTTCCTCCGTAAGACCAAAGTTGACGTTGCTGCTTTCCACGCTTTTTGGCTCTTTCATTTTGGCAAAGTAATTGTCAAGCATCTACCAAATATGGCCATAAACGATATTGGAAACACGATTAAGCGCACTAAGTATTTCTGTAGCTTAAATTAGCCTAAGCTACCTGCTTATGATTAAGAAAGGCGCCAATCATGTTCGCTGTTGAGCACCAGCAGTACTGAACATCCAACAGCAAGGAGCCAGTGAGTTTGGCGCTCAATTCCCTGCGTGACACTTCGCTAAAATAACTGTTCTCTTCAGGACTCTTTTCACGAATTCTAACTGCACCTTCCTAAGGCGGACTGGCGGTTAAATGTAGTTTGATGCTCAGGTGACGTTCGAAGGAAGGAAGCGATTTTACGACATTTCTGCAGGCAGGATAGACAAGTGTCCAAGCATTGGCGCCTCTCTGAGTCATCTTCAATCGATTCGCTAGTCTGCAAATGAACAACAGTATAAGAGGAACAAGTCAAACAAGTAGCCAACAGGAAATTCAGCCTCTTCCGAACAGCCAGTTTCAATGAGTCGTTCATTGCAGTTGTCAAGATACCAACTCGTTTCGTCTAAAGAAGCGATGGTGCGCATCTTTGGTCTATTACAAATTTGCATAAGCGTACCATAACGCTCGTTGGCGGAGGTTGGGTCGAACGACTGGGTCGCAAGTGGATTCTTAAATTTTCGCTAACTATTTTAAACGCCTTCGTAAGGAGAAAAAGTACGTTCTGTTGGGCGGCAGAAGTTCGGCACGTCCGTTTGGTCGCGTCTGTTTTGCATATGCAAAAATTGTGCGACGTAATTTTTTTGAAACGGCAATACCAACCTTTGGGCCAAAGGTTCAAACCGCGATTGACCACCACATGGAGAACTTGGGCAAAACAAGGCAGATGAGTAAGGTCTAATATCTTGACCGCTTTGACTATGCTCTCTTCAAGTCCTTAACAATGCGACCCCGTTTAGGGAAGGGGAAAACTTTTCTACAATATTGGCCACCTGTAGTCACTCGCTGAACTTTGCTTCTCAAAGCAAATTGATCAAGCACCGAGGCGATGGCAAAGCTCAACTCTTCAGCCGTTTGGGATCCCTGCAGACATTTCATTAAATGCTCAACTGCCGATGGCAGTGTACGCCTTTACCGTAAAGCGTTTGAAGTCCAAAAGGCGACTTTGCAACTCTTCCTGCGAATTCAAATAGTGCACCGTAATAGCGAGATATGAGTGAGGGCATTGACACGTCCAATAGTCGATGCTCAGTGAAACTCTAACTGCAACAGCGAGACTCTCAGTCAACTCCCGTCGCCTCTGATTGTAGGCGCTTATTAAGTGGCTTTTTAGAATTGTCGGATGGGGTGGAGAAAAAGCGGGAAAGGCGAGACGCAAAAACTCAGTGGCGCCCTCTTTTTTCCAAAAATTCAATGGTAGTCTATCTTTGAACACCATATTGCAGCACATGTCCTGCACAACTTTCAAATCGGCTCTTCTTGGCATGCGACCGTTCTTCTTCTTGCATCGCTGCGATCCATGGCTACCCGTCTCCGCTGTTGCATGGCCGTTTGGATCAAAAATTCCATGCGCTGCGCTGAGATGCTTTTTGAATGACGTCGAGGAACAATTTGCATAAGAAAGGGATTTGGCGCAACATAGGCATATTAGGCTTTTGCCATCCCTTGTGCAGTAGCGCTTCCAGTATACGTCGGGGCCGCTTCGGTGACGTCTCTTGGAAGCGGCGAAAACTGATGTGGCAAAAGTGGATTGTTGGTCATTGTCTTTACTGGTTGACGGAGCTTCTTCGCTCACACTCATTCGGGAAGTTCAATTTCTAAACAAACAACAAAAAAACATCCAACCAACCAAAAGTGCGGAATAAGCAAATTGCAGACGAACCGGCACGCGTACAGTGTTTCATTAGCTCACGGTTAGAGAAAGAGAGTTGTTGACTTGCGTCTCCTTGTCAAATGATGCGTTAGCCCACTGCGAAAAGCGTAATGAAAACTGGAACAGGAAACTACAATTAACGAACTGGAACGTAGTGTGGTGGACAACCGCTAAAGCGGCCGCCGCACATTATGGCCAACTCGAATCGCCAAGTGCCGGTAGGGGACGTGCGAAAACAAGAAATACGGAAACCGGTGTCCCATAGGTTCTCCCTCCTACCGTCGTCGTCGTCGTCGTCGTCGTTGTCCTAGCGAAAAAGCAACAAAGGCAAACCAACTTGCTCAGGTGAAGAATGGAACTGGTCCTTTCACGTCTTGTGATCTTCTATTCGGTACACATTACAAGCTACATCAGTGGAACAGGAATGATCGCAGCGTTCGACTGGCAACTGTTGTTGATCTTGAATTGCTCAATGGTTGAACAGCGTAGCGTACCAGTTTCAAATCGCGCTTTGAAGAACAGAAAGAAGGAAAGCTTATTGAACGAAGCAACTGCCGTTTATTTGCACAACGAATTTCAACGTAACAGTGAAAAATACAAATAAACCTTCAGCAATGACTTGTACAAAGCATAATTGGATTCAAGGGGAAAAAGGAGAAGCCATAAATGGCGTCACAAGACGATTGCTCCAAAGCTATAAGCGAGGTTTTGCAGCAAAGCTCGCATACTGATCTGCTTGATCACTATAGCCAAGCAGGGGATTTCATGTGCATGCACAGATGAGAGGGAGACGCTTTGACGAGGCGTCAGGTTGCACCAACTTTCAAACGATCACCGGTAGCGTCAAATACTGAACTGCGAAAAGCCATTTCAAAGGGCCGCTTCTTGTCGAGCAAAGTCATTCACTTCGCTGCTTTACTTGTTTGCGTTAAGGAACACTACCCAACTCTAAATTTGCAGATTGAAAAAGTCCAGCGCAATAACCTCATTAACAGCGTTCCGAAAAGTTAATGATAAGCAGGTACAGTAACTAAGCAGGAACGGTTTTGAATTTTGAAGCCACTATTCGTAATGGTTATGCTCTGTAGCCACTGTTATCTGGTTGAAGTGAGCTACACAGTTTAATCTTCTTCCCAGGAGCGAACTGGCGCCCGGTAATTCACTGCGTCCTACTTTTCAACAGTAAGCCGCGTAAAATGCAGGTGCCAATTTGAATTCAAATTTTAAAATATAAAAACTACCCTACTGACATTGCAGTGAGTATTCTCAGGTACACTAACGCAGCGGAATTTTTCATTTCTGTCCGTCCAATTGGCCTTCGCTATACACAGCTATTAACAAGCGCTCTAAGCTTAGAAAAATTACGCTGTCATGAATGCTCCGCTTTCAGGTTTCGACAAAGCCTGGTTGGATGGGCTCAAGTAGCAGAGAGCCGAAAGCTCTAAGCTTAGAAAAATGATGAGCGGACAGTCAATCACTTCGCTGCCTTACTTGTTTGCGTTAAGGAACAGTGCCCAACTCTAAATTTCTAGATTAAAAAAGTCCAGCGCAATAACCTCATTAACAGCGTTCGCAAATATTAATGATAAGCAGGTAGAGTAACTAAGCAGGAACGGCTTTGAATTTTGAAGCCACTGTTCGTAATGGTTCCGTCTTTCTTTACACTTATGCTTTGTAGCCACTGTCATCCGATTGAAATGAACTACACAGTTTAATCTTCTTCCCAGGAGCAAACGAGCCCGGTAATTCACTGCCTCCTACTTTTCAACAGTAAGCCGCGGAATATGCAGGTTCTAATTCAAATTTTAAAATATAAAAAACTGCCATACTGTCACTACAGTGAGTATTCTCAGGTACGCTAACGCAGCGGAATTTTTCATTTCTGTCTGTCCAATCGGCCTTCGCTATACTAAACCATTAACAAGCGCTCTAAGCTTAGAAAGATTACGTTTTCATCAATGCTCCGCTTTCAGGTTTCGACAAAGCCTGGCTGGATGGGCTCAGGTAGCAGCAGAACCGAAAGTTCAATTGTGCTAGCCGCAAGGTAAGGCGCCACTACGTTCAAACGCGTAGAGATACCACGTAGATTGTATAACCGAGAATGGTATGTCCAGCCCGCAGCTTACTCAAAGAAAGCCTATGCTTTGAAGTTTAACCTTCTACGCGGGACTATTCCTCAAGCACAGAGTAGTTGAACTAATTTTTGTTACTGTTCACAAAAGGTTCGCTTAACCATGTTGCCCTTAAGTTCTCGTCAAGAAAATTAATTGGACCATAGTGGCTTAGCGGAACGGCCGAAGGCCGTTCCGCTAAACCACTATGGTCCAATTATTTTCCCCTCTTAACAATGCCCATCCGCGCAGCTAATCTTCGCGTAACATTTGCATACTTCTGATGGAGCATAAAAATGAACCAGCCTCTTTTTTCGCCTTTGTCCGTTATTGCCCCTAACGAGTACCTGCGAATTCTTAGCAACCGTCGCCAAAATCAAATTCCAGCACGCATCATTAATTGTAAACAGAAGAATTCTGCACTTAAAGCACAGTCGATTTTTTGAATAAATGAAGAAATACTTCTCAACTTGCATCGGAACGCGTCGACGAATCAAGATAAAAGAAAATGAAGCAACCGTAATTGAGGGAGGCTGATTTTACGAACGTATTTTATTCAACCTATTGTGACTGTACGATTTGCAGGTTTCATGGAACAAATGATGAACTTACCTTTGCAACTCCGAAAGTGCTTCAGAGAGGCGAAGCTAAGTGCATCATTCGCTTTGGCAGCAAATAAGCAAGCAACAAAATCTACGAACGAGCAAACGCTTACATACATCTTGCAAGATCTGCGTAGCCACTATTAGAACAAGACAATCTGGCAGCTACAGCATGTCAAAATTAAGTTGAGTAAAACTTAGAGCAAAAATGAATGCAAGACATCTTACACATTCAAATAAAAATGACAATGGCTTTACGCATCTAGCTTGCCGAGCTCTAACGTAGACAAAGACGGATGACTGTTTATTTCAATGAAATAGTAAACAATATGCTAAAATCTATTTCTCTTATCGCAACTCCGATGCACAAAGTAGACTTTTATTATTATGGGAAAAAGATTGTTAGATAGGCATTCGGTCACTCAGCCAAGCGCGGCCCTAAGATGTTTTGTGAACTTTTGTCTTCTGTAATCGTTTGGCTTTTTAAAACTCAGCCATTTTGATGCCCTTATCTTTTTTGAGGACATCCATCCAACATTTTTCTTGGTTAGCATCCTCCCATCTTACTGTTGATCATATCCAATGCGATGCCCTTGAAAATAATGTTGTCACAACGAAAGTTCTTGAAACCACGAAGACGGAAATGAGTTTGCCGAACAAGGCACCATTTCAATTATGAAACATGAAGATGTTTGTTCTCAACAAAGCAAATCAGATGGTATCAGAACTAATAAACAGCTTCAAAGAAGCTCAACTTGTTGTAGACAAGTTGTTCATTTTCAAAACAGAAAAACTCTTTTCTTTGTAGCTGCAACTTTTCCTTGCACCTACAGTTAATGGCTTTCGGCGTTACGACATAGTAGTGTGGGAGCAGCTTCAGTTTCGCATTGCATTTCATAAAATCGCTTTTTCCGCTGCACACGGAGACATGTTACGACTAAGTCCTCTTCCTGAACAAAAGCATTCGCTGATAACGGAATCGCGTGCAACTAAGTTATTGCTGCTTGAGAAGTCATTAGTTCAGCCGCGTAGTGACAATGCTTTTTCGTTTTAAAAAACTCGACATGCCACTGCATTCCCGCCGGTTGCGCAAAGCGGAGACTTAGACCTTTTCGCACGAAACAGCGCGGGTCGGTAGGCAATGTTGAAAAAAAGTTTGTTGCATTGCTTGGACTTAACCGATCGACAGTTACAGTATGCCGGACGGATGCAGCGACCAAATTTGGCACCGGCAGCGTCGCGCGTGAACTCGGGCCGCGAACAACGTAACTCTTCAGCCGTGACGAGTCGAAGGGAAACAGTTTCGCTAAGCCAGTTTCCATTTTTGCGCTTCGGGAATGTTCTTTACCGTAGTTGGTACGTGCAAATCATTTAAACTGTTTGAAGCAACATCAGCTATTGTCGCATCCATAAACGTTTTATTCCGTGTTTCTTCCCGACTTTCGTTGCAATGGAAGCGTGAAATTTCTTGCGTCGTCTTGTCGGCCGGTAAGTCTGCCTTGTCGTCGGTTGTGCTTAGGCCTAGGCTTGTTCATATGCTCTTCTGTAGGCTAAGGCAGTCGGGTCCTTCATGTTTTCTAGTCTCTACATCTCTGCTAGTTTTGATATGCTGCCAATGTTGCATTTCCTTCCAGTTCCAGTGAACATCTTAAGAATTGCTCCAGTTGAAAGGCAATAGGCGTACATGTTTGGTTGTTGTCTCTAACTGCGGGGGTGTTCTGGTTCGTCCAAGAATTCCTTCAACTTCTCAAGCCAAATAAGAATAAGACATTATTGCTTATTTCAAAGTTAGATTTAGCAGTAGTAAAGTTTGGCATAGTTTCCAGTTGGAAGACATTGTAGAATTATTTTGGGTTGAAGCGAATTCGTTTGGAATCTGAGATTTCTAACATTTCTTTCCTAAGAGCTGAACTTTTTGCTTATGCCTAGTCGACCTACGTTCTCTCATAGCCTATCATTAGCTTTGTCGTCGGTCTGTTCCTTTCAGTGGTAATGCAGTGCAAAGCGTTAATATTCGTAGTTCTTTGTTCAAGAATGAGGTACGCCCTTTAGGGTAAATCCTAATCTGGCAGAGAGTGCTTCTTTTGTGAATAGCAACTAAACCTTGCTACGAGAAGAAAGGCGTGCGCTTCAGGAAGCTTGAATCACTTTAGTTAGCCACCGTTAATACCAGCGTTAATTACATTAAGGCAATCTGATTGGTAAGGGCGATTGCGCACGAAAAGTTCCGCAAGTTTTTCCCTTGGTGAAACTGTGCGTCTGAATAGCATTGTTTTCCTTACTTACCTTTCTTCATTTATACCAAAGAAATTGTTATTGGCAAGTACAGTGAAACTGTACAGTTAGCATTTGCTGATGCAGCGGCAATTTTAAAACCTCAACGGTCTTTATATTGCAGACGATGCCAGTATCAAACGATGAAACAAAGCTGAACGTGAGAATTGTGGAAATAAGTCGGTTTTGTTCTTCCTTGTTGGAAAGATCGGGTCAGACAGTTAGCGGAGATGAGTCGCAAGCTTCATCTGGCCGTGATCTCGACAGCAACGTATGCTCAACTTCCGAAATGCTCAATTCATGGCGCCCTTTCGACGCTGCGCGCGAAGGAGATGATGCAAGTTCAACAAGTGACATTTCATCCGTTAAAGATAGGTCATTGGAAGCACGTATAAGGGCATCCAGTGCACGAGAGGAGTACGAGCAGCTCAAATTGTTAATCCATGAACAAAGGAAAAAATACAAAAGTCGTGTGTTGGCTGAAAGGGCTAAGCGAAAAGCCATCGAACGTCTTTTTGCTCAAAAGAATGCCTCCTCACCGTCAGAGTCAGAGGGTGCAACTTCTGATTTCACGCTGGCACAGTCTTCCCAAGAAACTGATTGGTCTGACCAGTTTCTGAGTGACTTAGTTAGAAAAACTGCTCACAGAAGGGTTCCCGCGCGACAATTCAAAAATAAGAGTACGCAGGCTTTAAGTGGTTACTGTTCCTGCTCAAATGGTTCATATCGGTCTGCCGCCAGCCGCCGACCACAGCCGAATGCGGCGTCAGAAAGTCCAAGCGCTCCGTCGTCTTCGTCCGCAGAGGAGGTTGTAACCAACAGAGGCTTGTGGTTTCTTCCTCTTCACTCAAACGCCGAAAGTGCGTTGTCGCTACAGGCAGTCATTTCAAAAGTTCAAATTCGTTCTGTAATTTGGTTTGCGATTTTCAGGATGCCCTTCGAACTCGACGACCCCACGTGGTCAGGTCGATCGAGAATCGACGAGAGAGACTTCGTAAATCTCGCAGCTATCGCGGTATGCTTTCGGCCAAAATCCGTCAACAGGCCGAGCATGTTGCGCTTGGGTTAATTTCCGAACAGGAAGCTCGAAACGCCATTTTGTCCTTACCTCGACCCGACGTCTTCCTTAATGTCGACTTGGTGCGCGAAACGAGACGGTAAGAATTTACCTTTTTTGTAAACTATTTAAATGTATTACGTAATTGCATTCCGTAGATTATACTAATGGTCAGTTGTTAAGCTCAATATTTTTTCTTGCTTATCCAATGTTGGCACTTTAACTTTACGCCAGACAGCCAGTCAATGCGAGTCGCTGCTGCTGCTGCTGCTGTAAGGAGGGTCGTGATCGAGGGTAGTCTTGGGTACAAATGCGTAAACACCAAATTTGTCCCAGTTCGCTGGCGCGTCTTTTATTGTATATCCAGTTCGGATAACCTTTTGGGACCACCTAGTCGTCCTGGCTGCAGGTTGTTGCCTTCTTTACAGTATCAGGAAGTTTCCGTTTATACATACACGCCGAAGGAGAGCGTCTTACCGGGTTCGCTTTGGTCGCTGTTTATCTTTGCGACAGGTGAAGGTGTCACTGTCTATTTGTTGGCGTCTTCCGATTGGCGGCGACTAAAGTGTCCTTGTCACTGTTCCTTACGGACCTACAATGCAGCCTATGTTATTATGTTGTGATGCTCAAGGTATTTGTCAGTTAAAAGTTTCGACTTAAAAAATGATATTGCTGATTACCGTCCGTCCGAGAAGTTTTCAATTTCCAGTAGTCGGCCCATCATCGATCCACTTTAATTGGCGGGATCGAATTACGCAGCGATGCAAAACTTAAACGTTTGAATATCGAGTCTTCAGAGCCGCGGCTTCTTCACTAGTTGAACCCTCTCTTAGCAAATTGTATCAATTTTAATTACTGCATATTTTTTAAATGCTAACTTAATTATTAATGCGCGTGTGGCTATGCTTTCCTAAGGCGTTGTTCTGTTGTCAGTGCCTTTTGCGGAGCGGCTGATATTCTGCTCCGTAGTATAAGTAACCAAGTATGCGTAGTAGTCGTTCGGTCGAAACAAAGAAGCGCCGATTTGCTCTCGCGTTCCGTGTTAGAAGCTTTCAATAGTACAGTATGCCATATTGATCGTCAAGTACTTATATCGCCGAAATTTGTGTTTTCTATTCCGACCATTTTCTTTGTAATGGTAGAGACTGTTGAGAATTGTGACATGCCATTTTATTTGTTGACTCAGCCTTAGACAAATATGGTAGGTGATCTTTTTTGCATAACATTGCGTTTTCTTTCATTTCAACCTTATTTGCAAGTTTGTTCTTTCATATTTTGCGCCTCTCGGACTGATGGCGAGAGGGTATTTGCAAGACATACTATTTTTTCCCTCGCTTGACGACACTGATAAGTTTAAAAACAATTGTTAAGTGCGAAAACACATTTCAGTTTAATGGAGTACCGTCGAAGCAGACGGTTGAAAAGGCCTTGTATATGCGTATTCTCAAGTCCAGCGTGAACCAGCTTTTCAGACAACCATTTGGGGACCTTACATTATTTGAAGGCACAATGTGTTGCATAACTTTTTTTCAAAAGAGGCTAAGTAGCAGGCTGAGCGCCGTTTAGATCCTTAAGGATAGTTTTGCAGCTGTAGTTCAAGGTAGAGGCATCTTTTTCACGTTTATATTGACTTCCTGAACTTTTGTCTCTTTTTAAAGAAGAGGTGTGCAACTGGGACATTCTTATAGGCTTCCCAGAAGGCCCCTAACGAGCATGGCACGGCGAGTTTCCATTGCTAGACCACTTTTAAGGGTTGGCTTTAAGGAAATCGGGGATCTTTCCTGTTTGCTGCCCAGGAGTCATACTGTAACTTTTCCTAAGCCTAAGCCTAAGCCAAAGCCAAGCTACTGCGACGACAGTTCCTGAGGCTTAGGCTTAGGCTTAGGCTTAGGAAAAGTTACAGTATGCCTGGTGGGCATGAAATAGGAAAGATCCGAAATGGGTGTTGAGTTGATAAGTTCCATTTTCTGTATGCAATTTTTTGGCTTTTTGAATATTTAAGATAGGCGTATTTTGATTGGTCGAACCGCGTTGCTCTTCGGGGACGACAACCTTTCCCGACGCGTTTGTTTAATTTCGGCGGGCTTTGGCCAGACAATAATGATCTTCAGGCACGTAAGCTGTTTTTAAATTCAAATTTTTAGAGCATGTGTTTCACCCGCGTAAATGATCAGCTAGAATACTTGTAAATCTTTCTATTCAGCTTTCAATTTGCTCGCGGTATTGAAACAGGGAGTTTTTAAAATTGTGCATCGGCCCAAAAAAGGGCATTCGCGTGATATCCACTCTTACTTAAGCCGACAGTGTCGAAATTTCGTCTGTTAGCGCGAAGTGTAACGAAAATGAATGGCTGTTTGAATTTTTTGTCCCAACAACTTCGACTCGCCAAAGTTAGCTTTCAAAGTTCCGCTTTTCTCGCGGGAGTGCCGTTGAAATGATCCTGTAGAATTTCCTTTGCTTAGTATGCACCGTTGGCGCGCTTCCCGTCGATCGATCGAGTTTTGCTTTGAAAAAAAATTTGCATTGCGCTTTATTCACAATGGCTGCGCTACAGATTTAACGGAAGCTTTTTTTCAAATAAGTTATTCCTTTCCAGTTGAACTTCTTTTTACGTTTAAGCCCAACGCCAAGTATGCGTCTGCTAGTTGTGGGAATTTTTTTTACGCTGAGAATTGGTCAACTGACGAATGGAAATTATTTGAATTTGTTAATTTCGAAATGGAGCAAAGAGAAGGGCTGCTTGGGCCTAACAGCCTCAACTGGAAACAGCTGCTCGGCACTTGTCCTCTTTTGCGTTTTACATAGTGGCATAAGGCGTATGCCATTCTTACGGACGTTGCCGGGCGAAACGTGCGTGACCAAGCTGTGTCGTTGCTTCTTTCCGGATGCTTGGCGACTTTTTCACAATGCCAATCTCCCTTTCCTCCAATCGAAGCAGTGGGCTGCCTTATCTTTTAAAATGGCTTTCGCCCTCTCATTGTCTACAAAAGTTGCATCTTCGACCCTGATGACGTCAACAACTGATAAGCTCTTCTTTGCAATCGACCTGGCAGCGCGTGCGTACGTTAAGGCGATGATGGGACGAACGCGTATATGTTTATTGAGTTAATTTATTCCTTTTTGAAGGAGTCTTATCGCAAATGTAAATGTGGGGCATAATAATAGGGAGAATTATTAGCAATGCGACATTAGCTGCAAAAAGGCTTCCAGGGATGACTAATGGTTTGGAACTTGTTCTTTTTACAGTAATGCGTATGCATGCTAACGGCCATCCGCTTCTTCTTCTGCTTCTGTCAGCAGAGATACGCAGCGATAGCGTTTTTCAATACTGAAAGCCGCTACTGGTACGCGCTTGCAACTTAACCGGATTTTTGATACCTACGAATCGCTGTCGTCTATTTCTCTCGTTTGCTCGCCCGCCTGCCTGCCCATGCTGCTGTTATCAACATTTATCATTCGTTCAAATCGATACTCCGCTGGCAACGTTGACATGCGCGTAAAATTTTTGCAATTCCATTTCAATCGAGCAGAACGCGTAGAAGTCTTTCTCTTCTTCTTTTTTCTTCAAGTCCATTCGTCGTTGGGCTCTTAGGCGAAATTTTTGCCGCGCTATAACTGTACCTGCAATATATGTTTCATTAGACGTTGAGCTAACTTCGAAAAAGGCGCCAACCATCGTCACAAGCAACCTTTTCCTTCAAAGCGTCGTTTCGTTGTGCTACCGACTAGCGCGAATGAAAACTGGTCTCGCTCCTATCGGTTCATTTTAATAGCATTGGAGTTGTTGACGAAAAAAAACTGGTCCCTCTCTCTCTCTCTTTTGCATTGCGTAAAGCGATCGGGTTGGCAAAATGTCACAAAATTCTCTCTGCCCTCATCGTAGGCCCATTCGGGGCAAGTTTGCCGCCCGCGTAAAGCCGCCGTTGCAAAGCAAACTTTTCATTGACTCCAAAAATGATCATTGTTTAGCAACTTTTCCAACTCAACGAAGTCGTTTTCCATACGGGTCAAAAAATAGCGTCGTCTGAAAAGCTTATTTCAATTCAACAAAAGTTAGTTTGCAAGCAAAGCGTAAAGCAGCAAAAATCGCTTTAATGAAAAATCGTACGTATTAGTTCACGCGATTTGTATAAAACCCATAAAGACAGTGAGGAGAGAATGAGAGAGAGAGAGAGAGCGAAGGGGAGACAGAAAGAGGTTGTAAAGAAATGAACGAAGATGGTAATATAGTTTTTTTTGTTGGCACGTCGCTTCGTCCAGAAAGTTCGGTCGCTTTTCCTTCTTTTCTATTTGTCCACACATTTCCATGAGACGGAGATGAAGTTTCAGAAATCACCGCTATTTGCCTGAACAACTGCGCAAGAAGGCCGATTATCGAAAGCAGTTGGAATTAGCTACCAACAGAATTCTCTCTCGAATGGTCGCTCAGGTAAGTGGGAGGCGGTTGCTTGAACTCGCCTTGTTTCTTTATACCTTTTTTTCCGGCGCCATTGCCTCTCCCCTTCAAATCTACTACGTTGCAGAGAATATCGTATGACCGTCTCATGGCGGCAAGCCGTCGTCCTCGTCACCAATAAGGACAAGCATCATCCTCCTCCTCGCCTAAGGTCAGAGGGAGAACGAGCGAGAGAGAGAGAGACAGACAAATAGGAGAAGGAGGAGGTGGACACCAGACGCACGTGTATACAACTATATGGATCGAAGGAAATAACTTCGACGATAAGCGCCATGCATCATGTGCAAACCCAGGTATGCAGTTGACCTTCTCGAAGTTTACACTTTAATCCAATTTGTTCCAAAAACGGTCTCTTCTGCCAATTCATGTGGTATTGATTTATTAATGAGGCTTCCATGTTCGTTGCCTCAGCTAACTTTTCCACGTAAAATGGCGGAACTAATCCGTTGGTCGCCTTATTGAGTAATCCTCCCATCTCGTGAATCGGTCTCTTCACAACGACTGCCGCCGCCGAAGATGCTTGTTGTTCACCTGACGACGACGACGGTCCGCCGCCGCCGCCGGCAGTGGCCGCTTTGTCGTCATGTTGTCGCGTTGTTGACGTCGACGAGGAGGGCCACCACGGTTGGCTCCTCTTTCTGGGTGCCATCGATCGCGACGATGACCCGTCTCGATCGACAGTAGTAGTGACTGTCGTCGCATCGCCGAACACTTCCAATCGATATTTTTCAACTCGACTTTTAAATTTGACCCACTGATTCATTAACCTTTTGTCCATTCTACTTTCCGGGGTGACCATCAAAAAGGCGCGACAAACGGGCGTTCTACTACCGTGCACGTGATAGGTAAAGGCGACAACGCTGTACATTTTGTTGCACGAGGTGCACCATATGCAAGGCGCGTCGCGGCTGACGAACAGATCACCCATATAGAGGCCTCCCGGGCCGAGGTAGCCGCGTCGATTGTAGACGAATACCGGTAGTGGTCGCTCACGTTGGCAGTCGACGTAGAAGCGATAGTCGCTTTCGGCGAACGGTGCCCACTTTGCCTTCGCTCTTGTCATGTCGCAGCCCAACGTGAAATCGCGCTGCAAATCCACTTGGACAGTGACCGTTGGCGACAACGGTTTCGGCTGAGCATAAGCCGGCGCGGGTGACTGCTTGGGCGACTTTTGCTCGTTGTACGTATCCCATAATCGCAGGTGATTATTGGGCAACGACTTCTTATTAGCCAACGGCGAATGACCAGGCGTAAAGCTCTTCCTTTTTCGACCCCGCCTTGACAACGTGCCGGTGCTCATTTGAACCGACTTCAATTGCTGCTCCGAGGTACCTTCCCCAACAATTGACGAAGACGTATCAACTTTTCGAGGGCGCCTTCCGCCCCTGCCGGTAGTGGGACCCGCAACGGTGGTGCTACCATAAGGGGTGCCAGCATTCGAAACGCGTGGACAAGTCATGTCGGCCATTGGCGATCCGAGCGGCTTTGATTCGTCCATCTCCTCCGCAAGATGATCTTTGACGGCACCGTCCACCGCCTTCTTTTCGGCCATTTCCCTTTAAAAGAAAAAAGGGCGGTTGGCAGTGGGGAAAAAAAGAAATTGCAGCACAACTAACTTGTAATGGTTGGTCAAAATGGGTACACAGTCGACCGGAACCACGTGCAAGCTGCTGGAACGGTAGGAATTGGCGCAGACGACCAAACGAGACTTTTGATTGTGGCTGCATTTGTCGACGGGTACTCCCAGGGCGGCGCATACGGATTTGAAGAGGCATAAATGTTTGACGGTTAAGTGAAGCTGCCGCGGCACGAGCACCATTGTTATGAGGTCGACAGCTCGAACCGACTGGACACCATTGACATGAATGCTCGGAATGGCCACGCCTTCAATTTCCACGTAATTTATGTCCGAACGGTCGGAATGACGCGTTCGTATACCGCTGGACAGTTCGCCAGTCTGCAAGACAACAAGTTACGCCAATCCAGTGGGTAACAGGAGCAAACTAATTAGCGAATTTTTTGAAAATCGATGCGGAAACAGCGTACGGTAAACGAAATGGAAAAGGACGATACAGGCGCCACTTAGCCGAATGCAAATTATACGAGTTTGTTAAATGATGAGCAGGCAGCTTACTTGAGTTTCGCTGGTCATAATCACCTTGTCGGCATCGCAGTCAAGGCTTGTGCATCGAACGAAACCGTTCTTGCGAGCTTGATTATTGAACAACAGTCGTTCCACCTCCTTAACGGAGACGACGTCGAATACCTCGGGTACGCCGCGACAGCTTTTGCCCATCGTTGAAAAGCACTTCACCTGATTCCTCTTTAGTATATCCTGAAAAGGTCAACTTGTTAATATGCGAACAACGGACGTTGTGGGAAATTGAAAAAAGATAGCTCACTTTGAACTCGTCCCAATGGTGACTGCTAAAGAAGGTGCGAAAAACGTCCGTAACGCAAACGTGCGATTCGGTCAGACCGTCGACGGGATGAGTGGTGAAATCGTATCCCATAATTTTCGTCATGTCAGGCATGGGTGACCGACCGGCCATGTTGACGAAATTGATCTTCGGAACAGTTGGCGTTACGAACTGATCGTTGCAGTTGGTGTACAAACGCCTGTTGTCGTTCGAACTTACGTGCTGCTGATCTGCGATGAAAGCAAAAGGCAAAACTATAGATGGACGAAAGCGCATCAACATTGTCGTTGTGTGTAGTAGCTTACCGAATTCGGGAAAAACGGTATCCTCTTTGAGCAAAGACTTAATATCGGCCGGCGAGAATAGCGGCATTTCGTCGTCGGTCACTTGGAACATGCTGACCGCTCCGCCGTCGATAGCGGAGGCATCGAACGGCGTCAAATCGGCGGACGCGGAAGTCGACGCGTTCTGATGATGAATCAAGTGGTCAACGGGCGGCGATGGTTCAACGCTGGAGCCGTATTGAAAGCTATCGACACTCGGGCAAAGGTTGCCCGAACCATTGTAAAGTGAAATGGGCACGTCGTCCCGGTGATCGGTGACGGCCAAATAGAGGGACGGTTTGACGTCATCGATCAAGGGTTCACCGGGTGACGACGAGTAGCCGTCGCCATCCTTGACGGCAAAGGAATCCTTCAAATCCTTTATGATGCAATCCAGGGCGGACTGCATGTCCGTTGTGGTGCTCGAACCGCTGCGAGCTTCCTCCGGAGAGCTTTGGAGGCCGTTTAAATCCATCGGCGGCGCCTTGTGCGCACTCATCTGACAACGGGATACTACCGTCGATGAGCAGAGTACATTCGGCGGCAGGCTGGTGTCCAGCATGGTACGAACAACCCGAACGAGAGTAAAATTCGGAAATCTCACGGCGCGGACGTGGTCGCGAGCTGCCGTGAGAATGTGGCGCCTTCCTTAGACCGCTTCGGCATTGCTACACTCAACGACAGCCGTTGCGAGCGGTCGCGTCGAGCGATAGACAAAGATACAAAGGGTTGACGCAGCTTAATTGGTGTACTGTAGGAAACTGCGAAAACAACCTGCGCATTTTTCTTGATTAACCGATCTAATTCTGCTCGCTAATAGCGCGTTTCGCAAACGGTTTAAATCTTTTTAATCACGTCTTGTCGAGTTAATGCTTTTCCAATGCCCCGAACTTATCCTCTGCGCGTCCTTGCGAAATTGAAATTTTAGAAGTTCCCAGGAGAAGGGTGACCGGTAACGGGACATCGATTGTTTGGAAAGGTCAAGGGCGAAGGCCTTGTATTTTTTCCGGTAAGAGTAGCGAGAGCGACCGATGGGATTTGCGACAATTTCGGTTTTTATGCAATGTATACTGCGCATCAGTAGTACTGTAATACCGTTTGCTCTGCAGTCCGGCAGTCATCTGTGGCGTGGCGACCTTTGGGGAAGGTAGGCTATTGTTTGCCAGCACAATTGTTAGATTGTTTGCCAAGTCGAATGTGATGCCACTTGTCTCGTTCGTCTGACTTGTTCTTGCAATTTTCTTTGATTATACCCTGCTGTTATCTGATCTGTTTACTTAAAGACAACGGTTTTGCATTTTCTCGTCACTGCATTTGGTAAATTGTCTCTTTTTCAGGTATTGGCTTGGCGAGGAGATGCGTTCAATTCGTCTTTCGCTTCATTGTATTTTCTTCAATGAAAAATAAACGCAATCTTAATAATAATGAGTAATTGTGACTTGTGTCCTCCAATTTGGGAATGTACATCCAAAATGACGACGTTGCAATTCTAAGTGGATGAAAACAGCGGAGCGAACGCATACAGTTTGCGTGTGTAGCGATTTTGCTAAAGTTCAACAAATGGCAGCGAAATAAGGTACTTTTGCTGAAAAGAATTATTTTGATAAGGAGGACGTAAATATGCCCGTGTTGAAAGCGCAGATTGTTTCAACGAGTAGAAGTTGTGCTGCGTAGTCTCTTCTGAAGAACTTTGCGTCAAAGCGTGCACTTGTGCTGAAAGCATTTGTTTGGAAAAGAAATTTGAGCGGACATTCTTCTGATAGCATCAGTATAGCTTAACTGTGAAAGATAAAACAATCGTTCGAAGCGAGCGATGAGTCATTTAGTTCTTCAAAAAAATTGACTTAAGTGAACCTGCATTCTCTCTACTGTAGTGAGATCAGAGTTTTCATCTTTGCTATTACTATTTTGTTTTTGTTGCTACCTTTTTTGTTATGGACGGTGACGAGTTTGCCACTAATCCAGAACAGCAAAGCATCGAGCCGCTAACAAAGCCAAAAAAGCGCTTAAAGGAAGAGCGACTGAGAAAGCAGAAGCGCAGCGAGAGGCGTCGCCTTCGACGCCAAAAGAAGGTGATGCAAAGTAAGGTATGTTGAAGTAATAGTTTTGTTGCTTAACTTAGTTCTCCAGCGTTCGATTTTGCTTCGCTGCTTCGTAGTTAACATTTCAAATTGCTGGCTGGCAAAACTTGTTGACGAAGCGCAAATGCTATGCAGAGAGTCGCTTCTCTGATATCGCCAGCGGCTGCACATCGTTTTTAAAAACTATCTGTTCATCCGTTTTCTTTAATGTTCTACATCGTTAGGTGTGCTACAACTGTCGTGAAAGCGGACATACCGTTGCTACATGCTCAAAATTCACTGATGATGAGGCGTTTGGTATTTGCTTTCGCTGCGGTTCAACGGAACACATGCTGCAAAAGTGCAAGTTGAAAATTAAAGGTTAGTTATCGTTTAAGGCGGTTCCTTTGAAATTGTTGGGATGGAGCATAGTGTTTCTCAACCTTTTCCACGCTAGCGCCCCCTACGCTCTCCAGTGCTCCCCAGATGGCGCGATTGGGACTTACCCTCTCCTTGGCTGAAGTGGTCCTCCTTTTCCCTATAAGGTTTAGTGTAAGCAGGGTGGTTCGGAACGAGACGATGTAAGTTCGTCGCGTAATATAATACGACCATTCTCCCGTTAAACATTTTCCGTTATTGCGTAGCACCAAAACTAACTCTTTAGTAAAATGGCTTCTATACGGTGATGCTCTCCGTTGAACCACGATCTTACATGGTAATTTTTTCAAATAAGCGCATGCCAATAGAAAGAAGTGAAAGAAGAAGAAGAACAATTAAAATGAATGACAAATATTGGAAATTCCAACCTGCAAAGAATAAGAATAGAAATGAAGTAACGAAACAAAATTAACTACAGCGTAAAACAAAATCGTGGATGAAATAATAAATAAAAATTTAAAAAATAAGATAAATCTTTTTGCGTCCGTTCTGATTTTCAGGTTATGCAAAATGAGGTACGTTACAGTAATAGTTTTGTTGCCGACTTTATTCTCGAGCATTAGATCCCGTTTAAGATCTCAAACCGTTGGATGGCAAAGTGCAAATGCTATGCAGAGCCGCTTCCCTGAATTTGCCAGCGGCTGCATAGCTTTTTAGAAACTGTGTTCTGTACCGTACTTTCTTTAATGTTGTAGTTGTTGAACGGGGCGCGTCATCGTAAATGCAATAAAAAAAGTCGTCTAGCTCGAAGGCGAGGTACGTATGATCGTATCCTTACAATCTAAGTGAACTTCTTCTACTTAACGAGACAGTTGCTACACTGCATAATCAATCTTTGGAATATGTTTAACGTGGTCAAAGCACTAAGTTTTCAAATGCTCAGCTTAGGCTTGTGAATGTTCAGCTAATGTGGTCAGTTTTCAAACTGTTGAATCGTGAACTTGATTGGCCAACTTTAGCTCGCAGTGCATTTCTTCAAACTATAGACTTTGGGCTCACAATGCTCTTGACGCGCGTAGTTTGATTCACAACACTTCCCTGTGGTATGCTATGACGCAAACACGTTTTGATATGCAAGTTTTGAATCGCACTAATAGCATAAGGCTGAATATTTTGCCGTGCTGTCTTGTCGGCAAAATAATTTGGCTTTCATAGAAATGGGCTAAACATAAAGATAATGGCTACAAGTTTATTGGCTTTCTAGTAGTAAACTACCAAAAAGCTTCTGAGCGGATTTGTAAAGTTTTTCTGCTTCACTGGGGTATATATTGGAACCGACTTACGTAAATGGGCTTAAGCTCATAGTTTGAGTATATACGGGCTGTGAATTAAATGACTGAATGTTCGTCGCTATGTCCTAATCTGGCAAAAAGTATAAAATATCAAACAGCCAGTCTGCTTCTGTAGTTAGCGAGGAGGCTAAGCTTTGCTGTCATACGACGACATTTAGTTACTGGAGGCCGAATCTGCACTGGTGTTGTCGTTAGCTTGTAAGTCGTTATCTGCCAAGTCGGTAGGAATATCTAAACATATTACGTAGCATAAAACGCCAACGGTCAACAGTCTGCGCACATTGTTCCTCCAACATATCCTCTATGTCACCAATGTTCGACTCGTCTTCTTCAGCGGCGGTTGATTGTACTGATGGAGTCAGACAGAGGAACTCTTCACACGGGAAAGTCTTCAGCGCATCTAAGACGTTGCAGCAACCATTTATGAAAGGTAGAGCTCAAATCCTGCCAACTCTCAGAAGTAATCGTACACAGAAAAGTCACAAGTACGTGAATTCAGTTATGGATAGCTAACGAAAGCATTTGGAAAAACCTTATCAGCGCGTAGGCGGTCGCCCACGCGCTGCGTAACTACCTTACACGGTAACAAGTAAACGAAGTCGCGGTCAACCTACCACCAATGAAGGCGTACTTCGGATTTGTGTTTATCAAATTTTCCAAATGCTCCACCTTCATATTCCGGCGGTCAGCCGGCATCTTTGCCGCCACCTGACTGACCAAGTCCTTTATGAACAATTCCTGCGGAAGAGCATTTTAAAAGATGGCGTGTTCGAACGCAACTGCTTACCGCGGCTTTCGCCATCCCTTCGGCAGCTTCATTGCTGATACGTACCGAGTCAGAAGCCATTGCCATGATTTGTTTCACCTTCGACGGTGGCAAACCCATCTTCGGCACGATTAAACTGTCGCTAAACGTTCTACCGTACCTTTCTAAAGACCTACAGGTTCGATACGATACGTTATCTTGATTCACGTTCTGCAACAGTATTGCTGGATGTTTCTGTGCATCGACCATCAATTGAAATGTTCCATTTGAAATGTTGTGCTTTCTGGTTTGGGTAATCAAATGTTCGATATTGTTGCCTATTTGCCTGCATACAACCCACCGTCGTCCGAAAAATGTAGGTTTCTTTCTGGAAAAACGCTGGTCATCCTGTTCTGCCTTTACCTACGTCTACGCCGAAACATAAACCATATGTTTAGGCTTAGGCAAGGATAGAACGGGATGATCGGCAAGATTACTGTAAGACAAAAAGAAAGGAACCTGCATTTCTCAGATGGTGTCGTAGATTGATTGCGGGCAAAGGGGAACAAGAGCCTCCACTGCGACTAACATGCGCTGTAAGAATTCTCGATTTTTGGGCATCATTTTTGACCGTCCACTTTTCAAAAGGCGAGAAAATGATTTTCAAGTAACATTCCCCTTCTCGCCGTTCTTTTGTTGCAACTCAGCAGGTTTAACATCTTTTGCCTACAGGTCTGCCTTACGCACGATGCTTTATCTGCGGTTGTCAGGGCCATCTGGCGAAAACGTGTCAAGAGAATCCCAAAGGGATATATCCGTTCGGTTGGTGCCTTCGCTGTACCGTATTCCACTTTTTTAAAACCCATTTTTAGGAGGTCAATGCCAAATATGCAACGCTGTTGATCATCTAGCTCGCGATTGCGACCAAAAGTCGGTTCAAAGTATTTACTTTCTCGAGTGTGTACTTTTTTCAGCTAACACTGAAAGGCGCGCTCTTTAGATACAGCTAACCAAAACAATGATGAGAACAACGAAGACGATAGTGCTATGACTGCGGCTCTAAAGCCTTCACTTGTCGATAGAAGGAAGCGCAAAAGAGTAGTGAAGTTTTAAACGATTTACCTACAACCGTTGCACTGTGGGAACATTAAAATGGAACAAACAGTATTTGGTTGACTATACCTGGAACAAACGCGTTGCTTTGGAAACGACGACTAGCTTTAGACAACGGTATGCTTGAATGCGACTAAAAAACGAAATGCGGAGATTTTGGTTATTACGCTAAGCCCAGATCCTCAACGTTGAGTCCCAAGAGGCTGTGCAAAAGGAAGTACCATCAGGCGAAGTCATCAAGCTTGAAACACGATTTTCGTGTCCGTAAAGCATGCAAATGCGATAGCACTTCAATACATCCCATATGGCTACAGTGTAGTCGCCTACACCGGCCATCAGCAGGCGGCCGCTTAGCGAAAAGTCGACGCCGTTAATGGGGAAGATGATGCTGTTTTTGGAGAACTCGCAAACTTGACGGTCGGCTCGCAGGTCGAACAAGCGACAGCTCGAATCGTCCGATCCAGTTGCAAAGGCGTCGCCGCTTGGATGGAAGCGAACCGCGTTGATGTCCGCCTCGTGACCTTCGAAGCATTGCACGCACTGACCGTTGCGGATATCCCAAACAAGAGCCTGTTTATCAGCGCCACCAGAAATGAATATATTGCTGGTATCCGCCTTTGGAATGTCAATTGAAAAGACGTCACTCATGTGACCATGGAAGCTCTGAATCATCTGACTACTTTCTACGTCCCATATAGCGCAAGTGGAGTCGCCACTGGCCGTTAGTATAAGATTGTCGGAACGTAAGAAACGACAGCAGGACATGTAACTAGTGTGGGTAGCAACTGTGCGTTTTTTGCTCGATATATCTTCATGTAAGCTTAGTGGATAAATGGTGCATTTATTGTCAAGGCCTCCGCAGGCAACCAACGACGAAGAGGGTGCATAGGCGCAAGCCATAATCCACGTAGTGGGCATTGTTATTGCGTGCTCCTTGTTCGTCGTGAAAGCGTCCCAAACAATTACCTTTCCGTCGTGACTAGAAGAGACTATATGCCTTTTGTCGTTGCACCAATCCATGCAAAGCACTTTGCCTTGGTGACCTTTCAAAAGGCGCCGTTGCTTGATATTCAAATTCGTTATTGGTTCCAACTTTTCAGCCAACTTTGTAATTGGTATATCGTTCCACTTGCGCCTTTCGCTGTTCAATCGATTACGAAGGCGTTCCGCTTCCTTCATAAGCGCGTCTACGCAGCTTGACTGCACTTTTGCCTCTTTGAACAATTCCGTTGTGGATTGCTCGCCCATAATTCAAAAGATATTCTGAAATTTGCAGACATACAAAAAGGAAGACATCCGCTTACTTTAACTCACCGTTGACAAAGCACAAATTTAAAATGTTGTGAGAAATTCGGTCTTAGAACAGTGCGCAAACGGAAACGCCGAATTGACAAGTTGAACGCAGAAATCGAGCAAGAAAAGTTCGTTGTATGAAGGCGGTTTACGTACAACGGATAACGCCTTTAGTCGGCCAGCAAATAAAATTGGCTGCCTCTTCTGGCGACAGGGATTAAAGCATTTTCCGATCGAACAAACTGCAACGATACAAACAACGTTATACGGTAGCACGCAAGTTCAACAGAAGATTTATGCAGAAAAGATAGCACAGCTTAAATGGATCACTGCTTGTTCGCTATTCTATGCTTATGGCATTACGTCACCATCAAGCGGATCCAGTAACTGCCAGGAAGGAATACTGCGATGCTAAAGTTATTTTCAAAACTTAAATTTCAGTAACGTAGACTCGTGACAGCTGCTCAGTACTTCGTGACAAGTTGCTTACGCATTTTATCGACGAAGTTAACGGGTTCAAGAAGCGCCATGAGTATTGGTTGGCTGGTGAGGCAGCCATTTGCTTCCACTGTACGTAAGAAAGTAATCGTTCGGGATACTTCGCAAAAAATCAGTTACCAACGTTCATTCCCTAAATAAGTCGATCGAGACTTCGAGATCCGCTGTGGCCGCAAATGTAAAAGCCAATATCTTGTTTATTAGCGATATTATAATTTCCGACCTCACTGATCTAATATGCTGTAGTTTGCTTCGGTATTGTTTTCCTCTATCGTACGTATTGTATTTTTGAAGTTCTTCGTGCATCCATCATTAGGTAAAAGGTTATTATCTGAAAGTTACCGCCATAGGAGAAAACTAGGCGAACAGACTACCTGCATTCCAATAACATATTTCTTACTTTCTCATTCATGTGTATACTGTGGGGACATATAAAATAGAGATTTGCATTTCGAAACTTCCATGGGATGTTACCGTCACTTAGCAGCCCACCGCCTGGAAAATGCAGGTTCCTTCCTGCCAAGCATGCGGCTAAGCTGTTCTTTACTTAGTGGCGAGCATGCCGGGCATCTTGTTCTGCTCTTGGAGCCGAAGCCAAAGTATAAATCTTATTATTTAGGCTTAGGGTTCGTAAAGCGCTGGACAGGATAGCCGGCAGCTTTACAGTATGACGGTGGGGCAGCAAAGACATGATCCTTTTCATGCAGTGTTTGTCACAGGTCTTGAAGGCTGTACGACTGGCAGAGAATAATAACCATAGCGGCAGAAAGCGTCTGAAGCCAAATAGTGGTGAAACCGCTACGACGAATAACCTTTAAGATACTAGAACTTCTCTCTCGACAGATGGAGTTTTCTAAAAAATTGAGCAGTTTTGCGCTGAAAAGTTTGGGGAGCGGCTCACGTTGACGCAGATCAAGTTGCCGCATCGTTCACGTTGACGCATCGTTCACGTTGACGCACCGTTCACGTTGACGCACCGTTCACGTTGACGCATCGTTCACGTTGACGAAC